>JBAMIE010000103.1:7012974-7027252 GCA_037177295.1 Kaempferia parviflora
ATAAGTACTAATGTTGGATAAAAAGTAATATTTTTATTTTAAAATGATAACAAAGAAAGATAATAAATTGACATAAAGCTTGGCTTACATGAGTTTCTCAACCCGCGGGCCAATCCAACCCGTCGCGGGCCGACCCGTGCGGGTCGCGGGCCTAGGCGAGTCAACCCATGGGGGGCTTGGGTTGAGAAATTTTCAACGCAACCCGCTTAAATTATTTGGCGGGACGGGCCAACCCAACGGGCCCAACCCAAATTGACGGCTCTAGCCTTAATCTTCTTACCAAGTTGATTTTTAACTTTGACTTTGAGGGTTTTGAACATGTCCAGGGATTGTGACTTTTCATGAATATGGTACAAGTATCTGTATCGGGAATAGTTGTATATAAAGTTTCTAAAGTATGTTTGTCTGTTCTAAGAAACCTTAGAGAATGATCCAAATATATCCGTATTTATAAGCTTTAAGACTCTATTACTTCATCTTGAACTCTTATTACTCTGTTAAATATTTTCCCCTTGATATATTCAATGTAGATTCTAAAATCTGACATTTCAAGGGAATCAAGAATTTTTAGTGACATTATCTTTTTTAGGCATTGTTTAGAGATATGTCATAAACGTCTATACCGCAACATAGATGAATTCTCATTTATCACACCACCCTTCACACCTATATTATGCATCACAATATTATCCATATGAGTTATATTGTCCAATCTGTATATTTTGTCAATCAGGGTACCACTATCACACAAGATAAAATTTCAAATATACTAAACTTTCCATTTTCAAATGAACAAATGTATCTAGATTTGTCTAAACATTAAATAGAAATTAAGTTTTGACTAAAAGACGACACAACAAATGTATTTTAAAAATTCAAAAGTACATTATTCCCTAAACAAACTCTAAAGACACTTATTGCCTCTATTTTTTTTATCTTCTTACCAGTTCCTGTATAGATGAATCATTCATCATCAATTGAAATTTGGCTCCTAAGACAACTCTACATAGTTACACTTATATGAATAGTTGCACCAGTATTTATCCACAAAGTGTCATTAGGTATAGTAGCTAGGTTGACTTCTGAACTAATAAATTTGAGAAGTTTATCTTTCTTAATAGGCCAGTTGATATATCTGGGGCAATCTTTCTTCAGATGGTTTTTCTTTTTTACAAAAGAAACAAGTTGGATCCGGATCTTTTTGGTTTTGAACTGTATGCCCTAAAGCCCCCGTTATTGCAAATTGTTTACCCTTACTTTTACCATTACCCTTTTTCTTCTTCTTATTTGAATACTGAGACAAGGATGTATAGTGAGCACTATGAGATGTGTCACTCCTCAATCTCTCTTCTTCCTGTACATATAGAGCTATGAGCTCATTTAAGTGTCCACTTCTCCTTTTGAGTGTTGTAACTAAACTTAAAGGCAGAGAACTGTATAGGTAGAGGGATTAGGATACATTTCATAAGGACACTTTCAGACATATCTAACTTTAGTGTCTTAAGCCTTGTAACCAAGTTTGACATATCTATGATGTACTACCTAATGTTACCCTTCTCGTTGTACCGCATAGACACTAACTTTGTGAAAAGTATAGTAATCTCAATATTTTCATTTGAGGTGAATCAGTCTGTCAACTCCCTAATGAAGGTTTTAGCATACTCATTCTTAGTTATCAAACTTCTAATTGATTCTGGAATAGACATTTTCATTATCATAAGACTTATGTGATTAGATTGCTCCCACTTGTCATAAAAGACCTTTTGTACCACAATGGAATTATCTGTTAAAGGTGTAGGGTGATCATGCTTAAATGTAAAGTCTAGATCCATGCAGCCTAATAAAACCATAATATGCTCTTTCCATTGTCCAAAATCTATGTCAGTAAGTACGGGGATGTTATTCAGATTAGCAGACATTGAGAGCACTGAATAAACAAAAGCAAATAATATAACTCAATTTAACAAACAAGACATGTATCTTTATAGTTATGCAATAACAAAAAATACAATAAATAAAATATGCAACTGTATAGGTATTAATAGAGATATACCTAGTACAATATTACATTAAGTCTTTGGACTAAATTATAACTTGCTATTGATACTCTCTAAACAACCCATAATTAACTTCATCTGCCACATAACTCATTTTCCTTTGGGTCAACATATTATGCCCATAATACTTTATTTATGAATTTTTTAGTTACCTTATGTTTTCAACTATCACTCACAATACTTCTAATCGACCACATAGTGTTCCTTCCTTTGGACCGACACAAGATTCACATGACTTAGAAATTTAACTTAATTTGTGAGATTCCTTAAACATATGTCTGGCATAAAAATGATTTTTCTTTTGGATAATCACCCTTAACATGGACATACATTCCTCTACGCTAATAATCCTAGCCTCCCAATAGTTCTTGCTTTGGTGATAGTATAAGTTTGACTAAATAGCAAGAGTGAA
This sequence comes from Kaempferia parviflora, assembly GCA_037177295.1. Classification (NCBI taxonomy): domain Eukaryota; kingdom Viridiplantae; phylum Streptophyta; class Magnoliopsida; order Zingiberales; family Zingiberaceae; genus Kaempferia; species Kaempferia parviflora. The sequence goes on from JBAMIE010000103.1 coordinate 7,015,444, forward strand.
GAAGAATACAAGAGCGAAGAAAAATACATAAAAAATACCAATAGATTAATATCCTTATGTCCCATTTCCAGGACATGCCAATCTATTGCCCACCATTGTTAATCGATCAATGTATAACAATCGAGTTCCCTGGCCAATTTCGAAGGTTACTATTCATGAGTTCATCCACTCCAATCGGTTGGTGTAATTGATTGGTGAACACCAATCGATCCACAGATCGATTCAGAAACCCTCTATAGTCAACCTAATGAACTGTAATAGATTGGTGAAAACCAATTGATTGTCTGATCCATTCAGAAATCCTTTGTGCGCGATCTTAGGTTCAGCAATAGATTGGCCTTAATGGTAATCCATTGGTGATAACCAATCGATTTGAGAGCTTACTGTTCTCAAATTCACGATTACCAATCGATTGATGACTTTCACCTATCAATTGATAGCTGAAAACCTGATTTTCTATCGCAATTTTTCCAGCTCAAAGAACCCTAAAATTGCGTGGTCAACTCTTCACGGATAATGCGAAAAACTTGATTCACAGGTTAAATCCTAACCTATCCATGCTACATTCAATGAATATATATCAATTTCATTCATCCATAAGCTAATCCTTAGTCCTGAGACCAATTGTTAGGATTGTGATACATCATCTACATTAGGGTATAACTATCAACAATCTTTTAAACAATATTGAAACTGAAACAATAGATAGCGAAGAGCGAGCCGACAATCCTAAGCCCTTCTCAATGGGGAGAAATTGAGAGGAAGAGACCACAATTCTGCATGCACTAAATGAACTATATCTCTTCCTTTATATATCCAACCCGACCTATGAGAACTATCAACCATAAAATTCATCCCTCATTAACAATCCTTCAATGTTAATGAACTAGATTAATGGATCTACATATTGAATTTACATCTATTTAATTCAAACCTCCTTTATATGTAATCAAACAATAGATTACTTAATATGTATATTAATCATGTGTAAGTCTACCTTATGAAAATTAAACCCACCCATAGACTTAATTGAATTTAGTCCGTGGACTTAATCCTACAAATATGTCTCAAATGATAGATTATGTTGCAAATAGAATAAGAGTCAATTTGAAGCCACTTTATCACAAAATTGAAAATTATTTGTAATAATATTATGACAATATTATAACTTTTTATTCTCATAATTATATCAAGATAAATGATTTGCACAAGGAAAAAAATCTCAATTAAAAGCTCAAGGATAGACTTATAATGTGATGGGACCCAAAAAAATGAAATGGTGGACCATTAATTTATGTATCTATCCCTGAACTTTTTTTCTTAGATTTTTCTCTGTGCGTATCATTGCTCTTATATCAAATAATATAAAATAATTATTTAAAGGTCATATTCAATCCATAAGTAAAAGTAACATAAAAAAATTATTTGTTCATGTGAATAAAGTTATATGAATATATATTTTTATAAATATTAAATTTATATATATTTATAATTAGGCAATTTATTGAATCATGTTTCTAAATTTTTTAAATATATATGCAAATCACACCTCCTATTTTAAAAATTAGTAAATCACAAGTTTTGCATAACATCTTTTTCCATCTTTAGTTAATAAAAGTTTTCCAAAGTGCCATAAGCTCGAAACACTTCTTGTAATATGCAGACAAACAAAGAATCTCTCAACTTAAACCGTCCCCCACATTGGTTGAGCTTGGTTTACGTTGGAGAAATCGTAAAGCTCCATAATTTGAAAGGAGATCGATATTGGGTCCGATGATCTAGAGCACGAACAAGAGCATAAAGCTTAGAACGGCACTGATGCATATGTTAGAAACACCACATTCAACTTTGAAAGTTTTCTTAAAGCCCGATGAGGAAAGGACTTGGGGATTTGTTACCTTCCCTTTGAGAAATTGACATTTTTGTTGAGCTTGCATAATTCAATCTAACATGTCTTCTTTCGAGTTAAAATTTTTTGATGAACTAACTTAATTTTTTATGATTAAACTCACTTTAGTACTGCATACTTTTTTTTTTATGATTAAACTCACTTAATTTTTAAGATTTAGGAAATATAAACCTAGTTTAATGAGGTCTTAAGAAACATAAATCATATTTAATGTACAATTTGACCTATCTTAGAGAGTTGTTCCAAGTCTCCCCTATAAGAGCAACGTTCGTAAACCTCTTACAAGCCCTCGTTCCTTTTAAAAACATTCTCCACTATCATAAACCTCTCGAACATGCAATTCAAGGTCCCCGGGGCTATGGTTGAGCGGTAAAAGCGCTCAGTTGTCTCCCAAACACCCATAGTTTGATTCTCAACTACAAGGTTAATCATTTTTCAAACATGCATTTCAAGACATGAAAAAAAAAGTATTTTAACCATTATATTAGTTAAAAAGAAATGATCAACCTTGTAGTTCAAGGTATGTAAAAAGTATAAACCAATCCTAAAATTTTGGGACCGATTTATAGAAAAATTTATAAAGCTCACCCATATAGTAGGGGTGGGGTTTATAATGGAGGATTTATAGCATAAACCACACGCTATAAACCTCCCATTTCAGATGCTCTTAAGAGCTATCTTTTGTATTGTTGAAGGATAGAGAATAATTTTGAGATTAAAATATATTTTGAGCTTTTAAGTTTGTTAGAAGATTTATCTTCTTGTTAATACTCTAAACTCTTTGTGGATTTCTTAGAGTGGTGAGTATTAAATGCACCTCGTATTGCCTCCTATTTCTCCTACACTTTTTAATATCAAAACCATGAAAACTTTGAACTTCTTGTATGGTATCAAGTTCTATTCGGCATATAATAATTTTTAGCTTGTTTGGATCCATCTTTACACATTCACTAGAGTCAATGTAGCCGAGAAACACTAAAATATAGTGAACCCATTCATTGTGAGAGATGACTCGGATGCTTCTCCTTGCCTTTGTTATAAGCTAGAATGTCATCCAACTAAATAATCAAAACATGTTAACAAATGATTTAAATACCTGATTCATTAGTTACCTTACGGTGTTAAGGTTTAGAGTTTAGGTTAGTTTACAAGTCATATTTTGAAAAGATTGCATCACCGTGGAGTTGATCTAAGAGGTGCACTTAGATCAACTATATGTCGATGCACTCACACATGAACTTTCTTAGGAACAAGCAAGAAATGACACAAAGATTCATACTCTTTTCGACCACACAAATAGATTCATACTCACAAATAGATTCATTCTCTTTTCGACCACACAAATAGATTCATACTCACAAATAGATGTTTATGGTCAGACGACAATAGGACATCTAGACAAAGTGCACCATAAATGTACTCAACACACTTAATGATCCAATCTCGATTAGTAAAGACTTAGGAGGGTTCAATCTTGATTTTTAATTATTTTTAATGTCTTTTGTGGATTTTAAAAGTCTAAATATATTCAATATAGACATTTATAAATTTTATAGAAATCTAGTGATATCCAAGTTAGATTTTTATAAAGTTTTAAAAAGAATCTATACATCCTTAGTTCACATGGTACTAAAAGATAGGGGTAATAATTTGGATAGTTTTATGTCATAAGTAATTTATGTATCATTTAGATTAATACAATTATTAAAGAAAAATTAAAATAGTTTTAAAACCATAATATTAAATTATATATCTTAAAAAAATATTTCTATTTTTTAAAATTATTTATTTATTTTTCAATTTATATCAACCTATTTATATTTGTCTAATAAAAATAAATTCATAAAATGACTTTTACTATAGAATTTTGTTAGCACTCATAGTAAAATTTAATAATAAATAAGATATTATAACACTTAGAAAATCATTTATTATATAATATAGTGTAGTATAATAATGTGGAGCAAATTAAAGGTAGGAGGACGGTTGCGAGGTCCCACAGGCGTCCCAGTTGTGGCACCCAAATTTAACGGCTGTCGGGCGGAGACCGCGAGCACGCGGGTCCGGCCTCCGGATTGCAGGAGCAGTCCACGTCAGCCGGAGGGTCCAGGCCCCACGCGGAGCCCGCACTACTGCCATTCCATTCAATTGCATTAATCGCGCAGCCTCCTTTTGTCGGATACTTCTTCACCTCCCCAACAGCATCATTCCAAATCTCTCTCTCATTTTCTTATTTATTTATTTATTCAACTTAAAATTATTTTTGTTTGTTGATCGAGTCTTTATTCGGCTATGCCACTTCCCTCCGCAATCCGTAGAAGGACATCGAAACACCTTAAGGAAATGGTTGGATATCCTGGAAGCGATACAAACTCAACGGGAGGACACATACGATTAAATCCATTGATTTCAGGCATGATAGTAAAAAAAAAAAAATATACATTTAAAAATGATAGTTGATGTGGTGGTGTAGGAGAGTCCCATAGAGTTCGATCATAGTAATAGGACCGTCACAGTGGACTAGTAGCTAGCCGAGTCTCCTAGTCGGAGCAGGCTGATCGACCGAGAGGAACTATCCAAGTCCCTTAGTCGGAGCTGGCCGACCGACCCGAGTGCCCGCCTGGTTGATCAGCTATACGAGCTCGCCATAAACCTCAAGGTTCAGTGATCCGGCTCGACCCACCGACCGAGCAGGTCACCCGGTTGTCAGAGTCACCTATATCCAGGACGGACCAATTACCAAACAGTCGGATGCTTCGTCCAATCAAACGCCTACAATGAGGACGACTTCATTCCACCTAACCCTTGGTCGCCCAGCATACCGACTGTCAGAGTGTCAGATGTCAGAGGAGGCGTCTTGTACCCTTAGTACGGCTGAAGATTCTAAACCTGACAAATTACAGAAACGATACGCCCAAATGAGGTAAGGTGTCAGAGTGTCAGCGGCGGCTTACTATTGGCAGGTAACACATTGACATGCGTGCCAAGGGATAAAGCCCCCACTATAAATAGGAGTCCTTAGTCTCTGACTGAGGTAATTGCGCACTTTACACTATTCATCTACAGTTCATATTCCTTTTCGAAAGTCTCCCACTGACTTGAGTGTAAAAGTACCCGAGCCGGGGACCCCTTCTTTGGCCCAGTCTCTAATGTTACCTGGAATCTGTGCGATTGCATGCAGTGGCTAGGAGCACGGATCACCATGCGTTCGGACAGTCTTCGCTTGTTCAACCTTTGAGCCACATCAACACCGTGTGACCCAGCACCAGCAACCCAATTTTAGACGGAATCATCTTTGGCGCTGTCTGTGAGAACCTTTCTAGAAATGAGCCGAGAGGATGGACGAAGCTGAATGACTCACCACGGTCATAAGAAGACTTGGAGCTGTTGGTGACAGCACGGGCTCAGAGACTGCTACAGCAACAATAAGAAGTTGCAACAGTAGGAACGTTGCTAAACGAACTGGCCGTCTCGATGACCAAACCACGTATAGATCCACGAGGTCGACCGAAAAGAGCGGCCGTCGGGTCGACCGCCTCGGTACCCACTGTTATGGCACAGGCACCCGCCTCACAAGTCAGCTTGCCGCAAGTGCCTAGCTCCCTCGCCCATTCCACGTCATCGGACGCTTTTCCGTACACCACTTGCGCAAGGCCCCAGTAATAGAAGCCTCGTCGGAGGAGGACATCTCTCCGTCCGCTCGGTCGGTGCAGGAGGACCCGCTGCCCAAACACTACCGCCCCCTTGGGGCTGGCAGAATATAGAGTATCCGTCGACCCAGAAGGCCACGTGCTGAAATTTGAGCACACTGCAAATTTATACCAGTATGTGCTGAAGTTTAAGCACACTACAAATTTACACCAGTATACAGACGGGGTGAAATGCAGGATATTCATCACCACCTTATCCGGAGCAGCTCAGAGATGGTTCATCCGACTGCCAACTGAATCAATCACCAGCTTTAAGGTGTTCAAGAAGGCTTTCTTGCACCACTACGAGAGCAGCCGGCGCTACCACAAAACTATAGTAGTGTTGTTCGCCTTGAGATAGGGGGCTCGAGAACCCCTCAAGGCATTCATCAAGCGGTTTAACCAGATAGCCAACGATATCCCGTCGGCCACCACCGAGATATTGTTGAGCGCCTTCACCCAAGGAGTGGCGGAAGGCGAATTCTTATGGTCCCTGATGCGCAACCTGCCCAGGAACTTTGACAACTTAATGAGCTGAGCCACATGCCACATCAATGTGGAAGAGGCTCAAGTGTCTAGAAGAAAGCCGCCACCTCCAAGCGAAGCAGACCGGCTAAATGCCGAGCATCATCGGTCGTTGAGCCTAAAGGACCTAGAGGCTAGAGGAGCAAATCCCAGTCCGGTCGGACACCAGCTTCGCAACCCTCCATGAGTGGAAGTGCGGAGCCAAGAAGAGCTGTTGCACAAGTCACGTCCGTTCTGTACCTATCATCGGATGGATACTTATAGCATCCAAGAGTGCTCTGGCAAATCTCAGGCTAATCAATTGGCCAACATTCTGTTCACGAGAAACCTTGTCCAATTGATTGACTCAACCGATTAGACTAAGCTTAATTGATTGACCAATCGATTCTGGCCCTCACTATGCTTTTGGGAAACACTCCCAAATGATTAGGCACTCTGCCTAATTGATTGGAGCCGGTCTAGCGCCTAATCGATTGACTTTGAGCTAATCGATTGAACTAATTTATTATCCAACCCTAAACTTTGAACTCGAGTTTAGGGTTCCTTTGCCCAACCCCAAAGTTCGCCATAACTCATTGAGATTTCCCGTTACCTAGCATCCAGTCAACCTCAACTTGCCTGAGTTTTTTCACCAAGTGTCCGGTCAACCTTTGACCCACTTAGACTTTTTCTTGCCTAATCTGACTAGGACTTTTGTTGTATAGTTCCCAACTAGGTCTTCCACTGTCTAGCCCCGTTAGGACTTTCACTGCCTAGTTCCCAACTAGGTCTTCACTACCTAGTCCCGCTATGACTTATACTGCCTAGTTCCCAACTAGGTCTTCACTGCCTAGTCCCGCTAGGACTTCTAGTTGTCTAACCTCCAGTTAAGACTTTTCCATTCAAGTATTCAATCCTCCTTTAACCTACTTGACTTCTCTCTCACATATTGTCAAATAAAGAAACTCAAGCTCAATCCAACTCGAGCTTAGTCAAACTAGTCAACCATTACCCGATGATAATTGCACCAACAAAGCTAACGTGACAATCGATTGGGGATGATGCCAATTGATTTGGAGGCGTAGAAAGAACCCTAGAAAATGAGTTTTATGGACATTTGAAGGAACTGATTTTTTAGGTTTTAGTGACAAATGCTACAACACTTTTCAATCATCAAGAGACTAATCAAAGCAAGAAAAGAGCAGTCAAAGTAAGGTTCATGGTTGTAAAGTCATTTTTTATTTCATTTGTAATCTTGTTTGTGTTTCTTATTATATTCTCTCATTGTATTCTTGTGTTCAAGATTTTACAAGGCTTATCCGCCTCCGGAAATGTAGTTTTCATAGTGAATCTGTGAGTAATTAGGAGTTGATTCTTAGATTAATCATCTCAAGAAGGTAGATACCAAATAAAATCGAATGTGTTATCATTGTGGAGTACTCTTCGCTTCAAATTTCAATTGCAAATCAAGTTCAACGCAGCGAAGTGAGCTGTATATTCGCCCCCTCTAGCTAATACATGTCCTAACACTAGTAACTATTTTTGTTGTTGTTAGAAGTAGCTTAAGTTATTATATCGATGTTTAATTTATTTTTAAATTATATTTTTAATATGATATTAATTCTAATATACTTGTTGAATGATGATAATTGGATGGAAAGAAAAAATTATTAATTAGTACAGAAGATATTTGATCATTTAATAGATATGAGTATGAGGATGGATATCTAATTTCCGATGAATATGAGGATGGAGGATATGTATAAAATCCGATTTGACTCTGACTCATTGTCATCGGGTCAACGACATATTTTGGTCAAAAACATTTTGATGGTCTTCTTGGAGGCAAAATCAAGGTCACAAGACCTTAACATGCTCGATGAGCATCATTCCTATTGCTAAGTGTAACCTGAATGTGTTAAGGTTTGTGACCTTGATATTTCACAAAATTTTGTTGATCGAGTTAGAAAGGAGTAAATGGAACATGCTTTTCATTGATTCTTGCAACAAACAAACTCAACACAGTCGTTAAATAATAAGTCTTCATTCCTATTCTAGGATCTAAGAAGCATTTAGGGGGCGCTTTGTAAGCGGATATAAAATGTTGGAATGAGCATGAAATATGTTTCATTCATATTCTTGATGCTTCGTAGATGAGAATCAGATTTTAAATATAGGTTTCATACCTCTAATTTCATAACCAACACCCCCTGGATTATCGCTAAAATCATTCCCCTCTTAATCAAACTCATTACCATCCCGATTATCAAATATATACCAAACGTCTCCTTAATTTGTTACCCTTGATGGTATACGAATCCATCCCCTTAAATAAGGTAGTGAGGTAAGTTTTTGCCCTCCATGACCCTTAATTGGAATTGTCACTAGTCGAGACAACCCTTCATCTTGAATCAACATTAATTAGTTCAAAAACCCTTGAGTAGAAGCTCACTGCTCTATAGCAATTATGATTTGCTAATTAAGGTGATCTTAGGTAAAAAAAAAAAAAAATGGAACCACAATATTAACGACCCACTATAACGGTTCCACATCGTATGGAGGGAGGTTCAACAGGAGCACAGGTGACAAGCGCATGACAGGGCCTCTACAAGTGGTGAAATTCTAAGACTACAACTACATATATAAAAACCCTAAACCGTAAACCTTAAACTCCTATATATAATTGCTAAATATCTTCTAGCCAACAACTACAATATGAACTGATATAATCCTCTCGATCCATGACTTATGAGAGTAGGAAAACCATTCAACAAGTTATCACTAAATTTTGCTAAAGATCTAATAAAAGGAGAAAAGAGATTCTCAATCGTTTGATGACGATAATGTCTTCAACTTTGCTCAATGCCTTTTGAGTGTCTTCCTCCAAGATCGATGATCATTGTCAACTCCCATAGCTCCTCAGGACTGTCACTTGATCTGGATGTTTGCTATTTCAAATTAACTTGACCTTCGATCTTCAAGCTCAATGACCATCCCGAGTTTAAAGCTCCACACAACTCTTTGATCCAACTTGATCAACTAAAATCTCGTTGAATCGAGGATGTTTTAATAGATTTATCCACGATCTTATATGTTCAAATTAGATAACATTTTGTTTGCTATCAAGATGTTTTAACTAGAATATTTTGATAATTAAAAACAATTAAATTTGACTATATGAAATCTCCATCGAGTCTTAATTTTGAATATCAAATTTGAACATTTTATAGGAAAAAAAATACTTTGACAATAAAAAATAATCCGGTTTGGTCGTATGAGGTCTTCGATTGAGCCTAGAATGTTTCAAGGAATTCCAATAATGTTCTTAGACGACGTCAAATTTAGATTTCATGAATATTTCAGGGATTAATTATATATAAAATAATCGGTACATTCTTGCACTACAAGGCTCTTAACTAAGATTTCACGAATATTTTAGGGCTCTAGTATAAATCCAAAGTTGCTAATGCAATCGGCCATGCACCACCATCTAGACCTGAGCTCGGGCGAGTCTGAATTGGATCCTGTCTGAATCTATAACTGGGTCAACGGTGATTACCCAACCCAGTTCAACGGTAGATTACAGGCTCAACCGCCGGTTCAAATGTCGATTTGAATTTGGTTCATTAAAAATTTTAATTTCTTTAAATCATAGTTTTTTATTTAATAATATTTAAAATATTTTAGAGATATTAATGATATGGTTGAATATTAATTAACCCATTTTATTATTTATTATTAAAGTTAATTTTTAACATAATTAACCAGAATTCTAAAACTATTTTACCTTTTAATGAAAGTTAATTTTACAATGAAGTTGCAAAGTTAAAAGTTTCACATTAAAAAAATCATCATGAATTTAAAAGATAAAGATATCACTATTTGTACGAGACCTTTAGAATAGAGTTTTAAAATAAAATTACAAGAGTTTAGACTTAAAACGGACAATATCATACCATTGTGGAGATATATAAATTATTTTGGACCTAACAATTTGTATCAGAGTCCGGATAGGCAAAAGGACTAACGACCGATTATATATGCACAAGAGTCATGGTCCAATCGAGTCATATGGGTAGAATATTGACTTCGAATACAGAAAGTGGGGGCTCCCATGTCTGGATTAGGAGGATCAGACATAAGACAGGAAGTTCTGGTTGACAACCAAGCAGAGAAGTCTTAGTTGCCGCTAGACAAGGAAGTTCTAATAGGTCGGATGGACCGAGGAATAGGAAGACCTAGTAATCAGTTGGGCTGAGGGGTAAGGAAGTCCTAGTAGGTCAGTTAAATTGAAAAACAGGAAGGCCCGATGTGTTGAGGATTTGACATCAAACGAATATACTTTCCACTTGAGGGAATCCTGTGATCTTCGTTTGAGGGGAAGATTATTAGGATTGTAAGGTTGTAAATAGTCCTACATTGAAAACATATGAAAATGATCATGAGTAAAATAAATTGAAGATATCTACAAGGTCTTTTAGGTAGAGATAAAAAATAAAATCATAAAAAATTAGACCTAAAATAAATAATATCATACTATTTAAAAGATATATAAATATTTTTAGACAACACTTATTTATCTTGAATTGATACGAGACTATTTGACCTTTTGAAATCATTAAATTTAAAAACTCGTTAACTTTCTTAGTACTTGTGAGTTTTATTTTATTATTTTATTCAATGAGTTTATATCTAATAATAAATTTATAAAAGTCCCGAGACAATGATAGACTGTTTAACGAATAATCAAGAAATTTAAAATGTGACCAAGATATTTTTAGGATAATCATCCAACATATAAAATTAATTAAAATATGTAATATATATGACTCATCGTACTAAAATATAATATTAATATTAGAAAAATATTATTAGTATTAAATATAATTGAAATAATTTAAAATTATTTTGGAAGCTCTAAGAAATGTAAGGGGGCGCTTGGTACGCAGGATTAGAAGGGGGGAATGGATATGAAATTTATTTCATACCTATTCTTAATGTTTAGTAACGGATAATAAACGGATATGAGAATCAAAATAAGGATTTGATACCCTTGTTTTGATAACCTACTCCCCTTAGAATATCGCTAAACCCATACCGCTGATTCTTCGGGTTTTATTATTTTTGACAGTTTAACCCTTATATGCGATTTCCTCTTTCCTCCTCACGCGCCCCGCCCCTCGATTCTCTTCCGAGCACGAGCGTCTTCCCTGAACCCGACCCGACCCGATCACGAACCTGACTTAAACCCGACCCGACCCCGATCTGACCTCGAACCGAACCCAACTCGAACCCGACCAGACCCGACCTGACCCAACCCGAACCCGAACCGAACCCGAACTAAACCGAATCCGAACAAACCCGACCCGATCCGAAGTGACCAGACGTGACCCGAACCCGAACCCGACCCGACCCCGACCCGAACCCGAACCCGAACCGACCCGAACCCAACCCGAATTTGACCCGATCCGAACCTGACCCGAACCCAACTCGAACCCGACCCAACTCGAATCCCAACCCAAAAATTTTCAATCCAAAATCCTCCAACCCGAACCTGAAAATTTTTAACTCGAACCATATTTTTTTCGAGTCGACTCGGATTGGGTCGTAGAGTCGAGTCGACTCGGGTTGGGTCGTCGGGTCGACTCGGGTTGGGACTCGGGTCGGGTCTACTTGGGTTAGGTCGTCGAATCGGGTTGGGTCGACC
>JBAMIE010000103.1:7181895-7192740 GCA_037177295.1 Kaempferia parviflora
CAATAAACCTAACTTAAACCTTTGCCCAAACATCAAAACCTAGGGTAACTAGATTGCTCCAACACAAGGCTCTCTCACGAGGCCTCAGAAGGCTCTGAGCTGGTATATGGTCGGTCGGTCGACAAGCCATTCGGACAGAAGTGTTAAGGTGAGATCCGTACGGAAGCTTCCGTTTCTCAGGGCTGCCCGGAATTCGCCTAAAGCTCCATCATCGCAGGGTTTCACACAGGGACTCGTTGACTGGAACAATATCCTCCCAAGGACTGACCAATCGGACAATCATCTGCTCGGACGCATTCCACGATCATCCTACCTCTAATTAAACATTCGCCTGAATGATACCCTTGTCGTTCTGATACACCCACCTGCACGAGCCACGCTTTCCATATCCGAACATTCTCAGAACCTATCTAGGGTCTGGAAGGCGTCGTGCCCGCCCGAACACCTGCCTATAAGGCACTATTAGAGGGAGAGAACCTAGTACTATAACCACCTGTCGGGGAATATTTCGCTACCTCAACATACAGAAGCTTCTCTTAACGCGAATCACACTTTCTAGTCTTCTTAACACCCGACACTTGCTAACAGGAATATTTCTGGTCCCCTCAATACAACCAAGACCTAACAGCTAATATAAAAAGGAAGGCGTGCACACATAGAGGGGACTTCTTCGACGGTTTCTTCTTCCTCTTCTACTTCTTCTTCTTCTTGGGAGGGCCAATTGAGAGAGGAGGATTCTGTACCTTGCACACATTTTTTCTACATTTTCCTAAATTCATCTGCATCGAGGATGATTTCTAACTTGAGCGTTAGAGTACCTGAGCCAAGGAGATCTTCCCTGATTTCTGGTGCTAACTTGATCGTCGTCAGAAATGTGTGCAGGTAGCAGGAGGCTCTTTGGTTTCGGAGGTGCTAGGAGAGGTTGGAGGTATTCCCGACAGCGTGAAGCATCTATCTGCTAGAGGTGCTCTATAAAAGCTGTAAGTTTCTGCTATCGTCGATACCTCTCTCTTCCTACTCAAATTTCTACCCTCACCGAGATCCGCTTGAGAGCACTTTCATCATCCTCGCATCATCTGGTCTGCCTTTCAGATAGGATCAGAAGAATTAATAGATATTGAGCAAGACTTAAATATCTTTTCAAATGAACAACTAAATACACTTAATTCTAGACAACTTTATAATTAAGGAGTACTCAACTTTACTACTTTAGTATTTATATATCATAGAACATAACAACTTCATCTCTCTAATGGAGGAGAAAAAAGACATAGGAGGCGTTTGGTTTATATGTTTCCATTTTTATTTTCTGAAAAATACTTTTTTTTCAGAAAATAGAAAATGACAATTTGATATTCTCTATGTTTCTAGAAAATATTATCTTTTTCTAGAAAATAAATATGGAAAATACAAACCAAACATCATTTTTATGAAAATATGTATTTTCTAGAAAATGAAAATGAAAAATACACGAACCAAATGCCGCCTTAGCTTACCGAAGCATCAGCTAGAGTTTTATATATTAAATAGGAGATATAATTATATACATCTAGGATTAATTGTATTAGGACTCAGGGCTAACAAGAACTAGAATAGGAGGAAATGTCTTATTAATCCTATATGACTCTAGTCTATCTGAAGAAAGCAATTATAAGGGTGATAGAAGTATATATGAATAATAACTTAACAATTACTTACTTATGCCCTAATTTAAACATGACCATAAAAGATTTTGTAAAACATATCAAAATACGTGTCAAGCTAAAGGCTATAACTCGTTTCAAGGAAATAATATTCAACTATATATTATATTCCTTGAAAAAATGATAAATCATATCCACAATTACTTTAAAATCACAGAAACCAACATGATTAAAGCACTAACTTCAAAAGGAATATATTTCCTTAAACTATGAAAGTTACTCAGAAACTTTAGCAGGATTAGAATAAACTATTAGTCTAGATAATCCTAAAATAACATTAAGATCAACAATTTCTGTAATATATAAAGATAGAAGTGACAAAATATCTGTTAGATTCTTAGGCTATCAGCCCTCTACTTCTCAAAATGAAGAAATAGAAGATGATAATCTAAACCTCGTGTTTAGACAAGAAAATGATCCTATTAGTATATTTAGAAAACTAGGAACAAAACATTTACTACTAATACACGAACAAAAAATCAAAAATGCTACTACTGAAGTAGATCATTTCAACTTAATGTACAAATCAGAAGAAATCCAAATATTCTTTAGGGACTTAGATGACTGCGTATTCAAATTTTACTATTCTTCTGACTCAAAATGATTTAGAAGAATTAGAAGACTTTGACAAGAAACATTACAAATTAGATATTAGACAAAAATATAATAGTTAAAAATGGGAAGATGACATTCTAAGTCTCCAAGCATTATCAAAAAAGAATTTAATGAATATGAGAGAATTTTCAGTTATTTCAAATCTAATTCTACCCTATCAAGTAAAAATGCCATAAAGTACTATATGCACCATGATTTATAGTCAAGGACATCCTCCTAGAGAGGAGTCAATCCATATACTAATAACAATCCTTTAGACAAGACTACGGGAAAAAGAAGGCCACCAGAAGTAGCTTTCTTTAGAAAGGACTCGGTACTTTTTAACATAACAATGTGACCCTCAGTTATATTGGGGCAAAAGGTGGAACCGCTACCCCAGCGGTCCCCTGAACCCGGCCCCACAGGATTTCAGAGGAGTAAACCACGGTTAAGCTGGGCGGGTGAGTGGACTGGGGGGTCTCAGGAATTTAGGCCAGCAGACCAAGATTTTATTCTTGTGTGCAACTGACGACCTTCGACCCTGCGGCCTATTGGGGCAAACTCCAGGCCACTTACCAGCTGATCCAGCCCGTGGGGGTGGTGAATTGTTAAACTATGTAAATACTAATAGTTGTGGTCCAAGAAATAGAAAAGAACATCAGAAATAATTTCTTCATCTCAAATTAAGTCGGTGATAAAATTTAGTAGAAGATAGTACAATTAACTTTTACTGAATTTTCTAGTGAGAATGGAAATGCTCGATTCCTAATATCTTCTTCTAATATACCATGTGGTTTCAATGTAGAGCATATCGTATGAAATTCCTATAGATACCTATTGGGTTTCTCACCAAAAAAGTCCATAAACCTTCGATAATAAATGTATGATTTGTCATAACTCAAAGTATGCTTTCAATTTAGACTAATAGATGTAGAAGGACTGATCTGTCAAATCTAGTGCCTAAAACTCTCTAAGAATCTTTTCAGTGTTGTTTACCATGTTGCTTAACAAATCTGAGGTCCTGATCACACACGGAAACACTGAAACTAATAATGATAGACATCAATAGTTGTTCATACAAGAGATTTCCTAGTCATACCCTGAAACACTAAAACAAACAAAATTGAAAGAGACAAAAAAATCTACAAGATAAAATGTATATATACATGAGATGAAATAATTAAGCCTTATCAATATTTTTGAATTTTAGAACCACTAAAGAAATAGTAATAAAAGAGGATAAAATTGGGAAAAAAATGGAATGAAAAATACTGAAAAATTGAAAAGGTGGCCTAAATGATGAAATTTAGCCAAAACAAGTCTGCATTCATGACATAGTTGTGAGTATTACACCCCTCGTCCCTTTCCTTTAACCTGCAAAGTTCTAAAGTAAAAGAAGATACTAACAGTTAAGTATAAAAAAAATAAAATAACAAATAAAAAAGCAAGAACAAGAGAAAAACAAAACTAATGTACAATCTAAAAGAAAACAAACATTACTAAATTCTCCGGCAACACCACTAAAATTTTAATCGCATGTCTGTCACTCACTCAAATCAAAATTAACAATTCATAATCAACTGAACCCCTTAACCTACACTAAAGTAGTATAGTAGATCGAGGGTCCGGGTTGTCTTTCACGTGAAACCAATGGCCGGACGTTTGCCTTCAGACAAAGTCAAACAAGGGGGGTTTTGTTTTGGGGTTGTTCTCTAAACTTACTGCAACAAACAAAGTCCTAACTATGATGAACTCGTAACGCAGTGCCACTCTACGCTACAAGCATCACCTTCTGTGGAATAAACATGCATAAAGAATTGATCAACATTCCTATCTAACTATCGAAGATAAACTTGCACCGCATTATCACCCTATGACACAGGCACATCCATCAATAGGCATAACATGAAAACATAACAAATGACAAACAGACATAAGGAAAGAGCAACAGTTAAACAAGAAAATAACTAAGTAAACTAAACCATAACTCCCGGAGATGGAACCACCAGCTCTGGTGGACAACAGTGAAGACGACAATAACGCTTGCTCCGATAACATTTATGGAATGAATCTTCTACTAAATAACCACTCCAATGGAAGTTGATCAAAAGAGGTGGAGGGATGTATGTCTCCGTCGATCTATGCTTCTGCCCACGCAAACTCCGATGAGCTTGGCCAGATCAGATGAAGCTAAAATCAAGAACAACTCTGTGAAGCTAGCCTCCAGCGAATGAAGGTGGACTGACAGAGCTCCTTCAGGACCTTCCTGCCTTTGCAACCACTTCGACAGGGGCACTTCAAGCTCGATGGTGGACTGTGAACAGGTGGGCTGCCGCCGGAGAAAAGGAGATGGAACCCATTGTCATCGCTGGCCCTTTTGTTGTCCTACCTTTGCAACAACTCCGTCAAGACTCCAACGAGCGTTAGAAGAGGGGGAACACGCCTTTGAAACCACTCTAGCACGATGGAATTAATCGGAATCCGTTGTCGCTACCGCTCACCTTGAATCCCTACTTTTGCAACCACTTCGGCATGGACTCAAGGGAGCAATGGAAGAAGGGGACCCACTGGAGAACCACTCCGACGAGTCAAGCACGATCAGAAGTCGTTGATGTTGCTCGCAGCTTCCACCAGGAACGTTGTCGCCATCGCCTGTTGGACTCGATCGGGAGAAGGAGCAAAGGGTGTTTGGGAGAAGAAAATGCAATTAACCCGAAGCTAATTGACCTTGAACCAGTTGCCGCCTTTTAAGCTTCAGTTGAATCAGACTAGTTCGGATGAATAGGATTTAAATGAATTATACCAAACCACTGAGCCAAATTGAACTGGTTCAATTGTGATAGAATGTTAGGGTTTCTTCATTTGGACTTTGAAATTGGGCTTTTAAATTGGCTTCTTCTTCTCTTGCTCTCTTCTAACCATTTGGCAATTGAACCAAACCATGATTGAACCAAACCAATGTTCTTCTCCTCAATTGTCGTCTCCCTCAATTTTTACAAAATAAAATATAATCAAATAATATCTAAAATACCCATCAAATGTACCGGAATTAAAATGGAGACTAACAAAGATCCAAACTCAATGAAACACACTAAAAATATATAATTGAATACATAAGAGCATAGAAACGCTGAGTTATAACAATAAAATCAAGTATCCAAATGTCGGTTATCTGGCACCTCAGGTCCATCGAAGGTACCTCGGGTCTCGAACTTGGCAGAATTGTCATTGACACTTGAGGCGCCTCGAGCACTGTTCATCTGAATGGTTAATTACAACATTGACCATTTTTTCCTTGCAATGTTTGGGTGATGTTCCGGTTGTCCGGAGTTGAGCTCACCCGAACCCAACTCTGACTTTCTACTCAAGCAGACTTCCTCCCCAGTTTCTCATTCCCCGGATGCACTGTGCACGTCTTTCTCGTACACCGGTGTATTCTTCCACGACTTTTCATCCCTCGAATGCACTGAGCATGTCGACTCGTTTCCCGTGTCATCATTCTCGCTCGCCACGCCTTCCACTCGACTTCTTATGTTCCTAAGTTCATGCACACTTAGACACAAGATATCAAAATGGCATAGGACCTAACTTAACTCAGTTAATCATATTAAAATCAACCTGGGGTACTTACAGCTGAGATTTTTTCTTGCCTAATATCCAATTAACCTTAACTTGTCGGGACTTCATTGTTGTCAGACATCCGATTAACCTTGACCTCTCGGGACTCCTCATTGTTTGACATCTTGTTAACTTTAACCTGTCGGAACTTCGTTCATCACCAAGTGTCCAACCCTCTATGACCCACTTGGACTTCGCTTTTCGTGCTAAGTGTCCAGTCCTTCATGGTCCACTTGGACTTCCCTTCTTATGTCAACTACATATTGGACTTCCGACTGCTAAGTGTCGGGTCACTCATGACTCACTTGAACTTTCCATCTCATGTCAATTCTATATTGGACTTCTGATCGACAAGCGTCCAATCACACATGGTCCACTTGGACTTTCTGTATCTTGTAAAGTATCTAGTAAACCTTAACTTTTTGCTCAACATATTAATTGGCTGTCAAATATCTTATTTAACGGCTGATCACTGAGCCGAAAAGGGAACTTTATTTCGACAGAATCGCCATGGCGAGGTGCAACTGCAACCGAGTAATTATTCTCACTTGGGGACCTAAAACACCAGGTCTAGATGCTACTGCTGCTGATAACAGGGAAAAAAGCTGAGAGAACCTCCATGAGATTGCAAACCAAGCAAGCCTAGCTAACGTCCTTTCTCTTAATTTGTTCCAGAGCATGGCTGATGGCTGATATAAGGCGGACATTATTGACCACTTCTTGTTGAACATAATTAAGTCAACTCAAGAGCGCGTGATCTAACTTCTACTTGTTTGATAATTAACTCCACGTAGAATAATACTACTCGCTCGATTGGCTATGTGGAAAATTAATTATATTTGATTTATTTGTTTGACTGACAAACATCACATATCTCTCTCCTTGTGATAATATATGAATCCTGATACATTACCGTAAGCCTATACCATAACAACAACAACAGCCCACACAATTGGAAACAAATATATAATGGAAGATAATAATAATAGTAAACAGTCTACACCGTTGGTGTAAACACAACCATACAAAATAAGAAACTAAACTAGTACTGCTACGACTTACCTCAATACATACATAACAACCAAAATGACACCACAAGTCTAAAAATCCAAACACAAGTTATACAATATATGAATAAGTTTGGAAAGCCAAAATACGAGTAAGAGTAAGAGTAGAATCCAAAACTCTCGATGCGACGTGAGACTGGTAGCCAAGACCTCTGAACGACATAATATGTCAACTACCTGTTAACCCGGAAATAAAAGGAAAAGTAAAAGATAGTGACTATAGCATACTTAGCGGGTATAAAAAGATAGTACATAATAATAATAATAATATAAGGAGACCAAAAATACCATCTCAGGAAAACACTTACTGCGTTGAAAAAAGATTAGTTATCGGAGCAGAAAAATCTACAAATTAATTACAAAACGTATAAGAGGTTTAATTTATATCAAAGTGTTGGAGTTTTGATAAAAAGACATAATAAACAAAATAACAAATGAGACGTCGTAGCTCAAAATGTTGTATTCGTTGCATAACCCTTTAAACCATTTTTAAAGCTTTCTTACCACACCAAAACCTTGACATGGTCTTGATGTGTTGTCAACCATAGTCTATTTAATGGTTGAGTCAGATATATCCTTGTTCAAGTACATTTGATTTCAACTCTTAACTCGTCATGTAGTTGTCTTCCGCCACAAAATCTTCTCCCTTCAAACTTTTCATCTCTCAAATGGATCGAATCACCAACTCTTTTTCCGTATCATCTTTCTTGTTCCACTTACATAGCCGCTGTCTCTAATTTTCTCTTGTCAAACTTCTCATCTCTCTCGAATACACTTAAGTCCTTAGCACTCTTCCCATGTCATTCTTTATGTTTCAGTTATGTAGTCTAATTCTTAGACACAACTACATACTCCTCATCTTAAACTCCCATACCATTTTTCTTTGATCTACCTAGAGAACCTTAAGCCATCAAGACTTACCTTGGTTGTGCTATGTTGTCTCCACTGCACAACATTTATAAAATCATAGGCAAGACTTAACCAAAGCCCTTTGTCTTGAGGCATGATTACATTAACATTAGAATTGATGTACTAGAGTAGTCAACTAGAATATTTTGGTCGACTTGCAAACTAATCATTGGTAAATAAAACCGTTATATTTATCATTGAATCATTGAAGTTGAGTAGAACTTTATTTCTGTTTATTTCTTTTCTTTTTAATTGATATAAGGTATTTAAATTGTGCCGACTAATCCTGTGAGTGATCGGCTCAATACTATAAAAGTTATCCACCGACCATAAGGATAAATTAAAAAGTGCTTGCAATGAACTGCCTATCAGCACAATATTCTTAGATCAACCGTCTATTAAAGAACATTTATCTGTTAATTCATCAAAACTGAAACTCGATTTTTAGATATCTAAAAACTGATAAGATATCCTACCAATACACCATTGTCTAGGGTCAAGTAAAACTTGATCTTGATTAGATGTTTACGCATTCAATTGGATGATTTTTCAATCAAATAACAAACTAGTCATTGAAAAAAAAATTTGTTATATCTACCATTAATCAATTTGGTATGTTTTTAGGCAATTGGGGTCAAGTAGAAGAAGGTACTAAAGTTTATCCGTGTAAGGAGAAGGAACTCAAAATTTAACACATACAACTCAAATAATTTTTGAGTACATTTACTGATTTTATTTCTAATCACTTTTGATGACTAGAGCTCAAAATCTAAGCTTCTATTCTCATGAACGTTTTAACTGGGAATTGCTTTTCCTTTTGGCAATGCTTGCTAATATTATATAGAGCAATGATATGCTCAAAGAAAAAATTCAAGGAAAATTTAAATGACACTCACATAATGATATGGTCCACCATTTTACTTTTTGTGAGCCCCATCACTTTATGTGTGTCATTGAGATTTTTCTTGAATTTTTTTCTTTGAGCAAATCATAATCCTATTATATAAAGAGAAAAGTAAAGCAATTTTATCCTCTTTGTGCTTAAATTGCAAATCTTATATTATGAAAAGTAATTATTTATATAAAAATTCTCTACTTTTGAAAAGAAGAAAAATTCTCTATTAAAGTGAATTAAAGGCGTCTATTCATTAAAAAAAAAACCTCAACATTGAATTCTACATTAACCTTAAAAAAATTGCAAGAGAATCTACAGAAGCCAAAATTACCCTCCTAATTAAGGTCAGAAAATAAACTTGTGCGATTTTAGTAGCAGGTGTCGAGTTTAAAAAAACGAGTCTTTTATAATATTTTACTGTTATTTTAAGCTATAAAAATCATCCGCACTTATTTTGTCTAAAATCTGACGGATGGTGCTAGATGGCACGATGATGAGGTAGCTCACGGAAGACTGTCCGGATGAATGGTATCTCATTCTACTTGTTCCTGCACTCAACCGCACTGCACAAAACACCGTTAAAGACTGGGTCAGGGAAGGGGTCCCCGGCTTTAGTACTCCGACGCTCAAATCAGTAGGGTGCTCTCAAGGAGAAGAACTGTAGATGAACAGTAATAGACATGCACGTACTTCTGTCGGAGATAAAAGACCTCTATTTATAATATTGGCACGCACATTGATACATTATCAACCAAGGGTAAGCCGCCTCTGACACTCTAACACCTTACCTTATCTGACATGCTGCTTCTGTACGGATGTCAAGGATGACAGCTTCGCTTGTACCCTTCGTATAACGCGCCGCTTGCGCTTCTGACACTTTGATGGCTGGCTCGCTAAGCGGCAAAAGGGTAGGCGGAGCATTGTCCCTATGACTATGTCACCCGCTAGAGCGAAGCTTCGGGTCGCTCCATCGCCTCCCCCAGGAGGACCGGTGCGCTAGCCAGCCGACCGGGCCTTCCGCTCGATCGGGCAGAATGTAAAGCTCCGAGCTCTTCCGTTGCCTCCTCAAGGACCGCTGTGCAGGCCGGCCGACCGGGTCATTGGCCCTGGTTGGGTGAAATGCACTCGGATGGTTCTGAATTGTGACCTACTCTTGTGGTTGTTCGGCCAGCCGAGTCCACAAGTCGGACGGCTCTGGTGCTCCTTGCTGTTCTGTATTGGTGGCCCCGACTAAGCTCGTGGGTCTGGTAGTTCGACGTCCCTCATCAACCACCACGTCAGCCTCTGTGCTAGCCGCTCTGTTGACTATGCCCGAACTTTGTAGGGCCCTCTTGGACTTACCGTATCATGCACTTCAAAATATGATCCTCCTTTCTACACGGGATTAAAATTTTTTAGTAAGCCTACAAAATGTACAATAAAATAAAGTTGAATAACATAAATATTTTGAAATATAGTAAAATAAACAAATATTACCGATAGGTATTTACTGTAATACATCTTGCTTCCGTTTTGTCTAAAAATGTACAATACATATTACTGTCATTTTTTGTTAAATTATCCATACAGCTATTACAAGAAATATTTATTTCTCATGACGTATGTCTAAGTACAGTCTAGTATAATTGAATAATATTATAGCTTTTACTTCATTTGTCAATTCATTTTAAATTTTTTTTACCCAGATACATGTAATGTATCTCATGTGCTTGAATATATTGTATGAGCTCTTGTATTATGGGATCGACCTAAGCAATCATTTCAATCATTTGTTAAAAATTATTATTATTTTCAAAAATAAAGATTTTCATAATTTCCTCAATATACTATATTATTTTTTTATAATTCTATGAGAACAATAATTAACCTCTTTAAAACTAATTTCTAATGCTTGAAAAGAGGAATGGGACAGACAAAACAAAACTTATTGCTCTTGATGCTTCCTATTAGTGACTGGGAAATAAGACAGTTGGTGATTGAAATAAGACAGTTGGTGATTGTTGGTTTGCTGGCAAAAGAAAAGAAAATAACAACTTTGTGGTTGTCGTCGAAGAAGAAC
>JBAMIE010000103.1:7195896-7230000 GCA_037177295.1 Kaempferia parviflora
CAATAGAGAAACAAATAACCCTAGCACTCGGAGCAACCAACTCGAACGTCCACTTTCTAGTTTTATGCCTAGCTTTTAGCGATGGCGACGATGATGACAACAGTGACCGAGCAGAGATTCCACTGCTTGGTTGTAGGGATAACAATTTACTCGAAACCGAGGATCTAATATCCGACCAAGAGGGCATGAAGGGATTTTTTTAATCTGATTAAATAATCAGATATTAGTATATATTCAGATAATCAGGTATATAGGCGAATTTAGTAGAATCTTGTTCATACCCGACCTGAATAGAATCCTGCTCATACCCGACCTGAATACTAAATGGTGGTGTTGAGTTTTGGGGCTGAATTTAAAAAATCTTATTTTTGAAAATCAAAATCATAGTGGTGTTAAATTTTGATTTATTTGATTTAATCGAATTAGAAAAAACTGAACTGAATTATCTAAAATAATTATTTTTTTTTAAATGAAATTCTAAAAAATCAAACTTTTAAATTTAGTAAGTTCATAAATTTAATCGAAATTTAAGCCCACTCCTAATAGAGTATATATGATATGGGCATGGAGATAAGATGTATATCCGATCCTCATATCAATATGAAAATGAGATGAGAATTGAATATCCGAAGATGGAGACATAGATAAAAATGAATATAATAAATAAGAATAAGGATGAAAAATATAAAATCTGATTCATCATTCTTGTTTGACAATCAAGAGAGTTGTAGCTCGAAACGAAGGAGGTTGACAACGTTAAATGGCAGGCTTATTCACTGCATTATCCATCCAAAAAAAATTAATTTGAAATTTTTTTTTTACGTTTAATATTATAATTTAATTTTTAAATTTTAAAGATAAAATTTTATTAACATGATTAAAGTTTAAGAAAATTTAAAAAAAAAATTGAAAACTGCATAGCTTCAGGCATGCCGTAAGGGTATGATCGAGCGATGGTGCGTCACCAGTTGGATGCCATGAGGCGACAACTGATGATGAACTTGGCAGCGAGCTTGGTCTTCCACTGAATTCTGTGGCCCTCCCTCGCCTATACGGTAATATTAGTAAAGAATACAATAATTACTTTTAATAACTAATTTTTATATTTAAAACGCATTAGAAGATTTTTTTTTATAATAAAAAATTAATATCTGTATATAAATAATTTTGTTTAACTGTCAATCAACCAATCTATTTATAAACTAATTTGATTAACCTATTGATCCAATTAACCTGATGGCGAAAGGATATACCTTGGAGTTGGATTGAATTGGTTAGTATAGGGTAAAATTATTACTATAGGGTAAAAATTTAAATCATAGTAAAAACTAAAATCGAGTAAAAAATACTCTCCACACTGATAACTATAATTTTTTAATTTATCTTCTTACAAGTGATCATGAGATTGTTTTTCTTATTAAAAATAGAGAGACTTCTCATAGATTTTAATTCTAATTTTATTTTGATGAAAAAGTAATTTATTGTTTTTGAAGTATGTAAGACTCTATTTTTCGAATTATAGAACTCTTAATTTTAGATATATTTAGTTAAAATCTATCCTAACGGATAAGAAAGCCTCGTTAATTCTGTTAAACAAATTTAATTTTTGAATAAATATTTCTTACAAATATTTATGATCATCATATCTATATCATCATCAAATATCACACTCTTTAAATATTTTAAATTCCACGATTAAATATTTACAAATCAAATATTTTTGATCCGCCAATCAAAATTTTTAATTTGACAACCAATTGAAAATTAATGTAAACATGGATAAATACATTGAACTAAATAAAATATTTTAAAAAATAAAAAGAAAGTTATAGGCCCTTGCTACCAGCCCATCCATTCACGTGCTAGGCACGCGCGCTGTACTGACTGAGATGTACATTTTATTTTTAAAATTTTAAAATAATAAAAATTGTCAGACAGTTTTTTTTTTTATCATTTCTAATATCCCAACCTCCATCCGGGAGATTTGTGATTTAAAATTTGAGAATATTTGAAAAAAAAATATTTTCTAATTATCCCTATTGTGGACGCTCTAAGGGATAATAGCATGTCTTTGCATGTAAAATGCACACATAATTTAAGTTGGTAAACAAGTTAAGTTTGAGCAAAATTTATGGTGTTCAAGCTTATTTGATAAAGTAATCGAGTTAAGCTGAGTTGAGTCTATAATCAACTAAACTGTTAAATAATTGTTCAAATTTAACTTAATTTCTTTTTTATGAGCTTGAGTTTGACTTGAACTTAGTTCATTTATATGTTATCGAGCTCTCAATTTAAGTTTATTTGATTGTTTGAAATTTTTAAATTTTAAACTTAGTTGATTAATTATTCAGTTTGATAATACAAATTTATTTGCTCATTTTAATTTTTTTTTATTTAGCAAGTTGATAAGAATTTTATTGATAAACATAGTTCATGAACATTATCCATAAATATTATTTATGATGTTGTTCATGAATGTTATTGACGAACATGTTCACGAAAGTTAACGAGTTGAACGCATTTATATTCAAGCTTATTTATTTAATTAAATGAGATATTTAACATTATTTATTTAATTAATCTGTATATTAAATAAATATAAATCAACTCTTATACTAAATTTATTTAAAAACACTTAATTCTTTTACAACCCTAAGCAAATTGTGGTGTAATGACACCTTCAATTGGAATAAATACTCCAACTATATCAATCTGTAGGGACACGACGACCACCTTTAAGCACGCAACGTTGGCAGCCCATTAAGGAAAAGGACAAAAACAACGCTCCACGTAAGACAATTTCCATAATCAAATTAGTTGCGAATTTTATTTTATTTTACATTATTTATTCATTTGTGGCCCGTGACGGTTTCTTGGGCCATCGTATACCGTCACTAACTTGTGCATTAATTGGCACAGACAAAAATGATAATGTGTTTGCAAGTTATAAGGAGTATATTAACCTTATAAGCCAAGGTCTTGTTTTATTGGAATTTGGTAGTTAGTGAGTAGCGTCTAAATAAACTTCGTCTAACTCCGTGACAATTGATTCTTTTAAGTCATTGCTTTGCCTTAAAATCAGTACTTGGATGGTTAATTTGGCTTTAAAGTTAGATATTTGAGCATTTTGTTATTAAAACAAACGCTAGTTTTTAACTTTCTTAAGACATTATTGTTTACGGACAAAAGTAATTTGATCACACTGTCTGTAACTTAAAGTGTACTTCGATTTGACATAATGAAATGCCCAACTAATTAGATAATTTATTTCATCAATCTAAAATCACATTTATGATGGAGATGAAAACAAAATGATATTTTTTTAAAAAAACTATAAATAAATAAATAATTCCGTTTTGAGTTTCCCATGGAATTTTGGAGGCTATGCGAAACAAAACCGATCCAGATCAGGACGAGCTGTGGCGGTGGTGGGGCCAGCGATCGTTATCCGAAGCGGAGGTTTCCAAACGGCAGGAGGGAGATGCAGTGCGAAGCTTGCGTGCGGCCTCCAGATCCCAACCACCGGAAACCTAAGCGCACGGCCCCGATTCCACCCACCGCCACGCGGCTCTGCCATCGCTGCCCTTCCGCCCCCTCGATGGCCTCTGCGTGATTTCAGCAGTTATGCCTTGGAAGGAAGATGTGACAGTCTCTTCCCTCCCTATTTAAACCCTTCCTGCTGCAGCGACTCTAGGCAGTGCTCCACGTTGCCAGTTCACTCCGATTCCACGCTTCGTCCTTCCTCCCTGTTGGAACCCGGTAAAAGATCTTATCTTGTCTCTGTCAGCTACATGATTGTTTCGGCGCAACCCTTCTCTTGTCCTTGTTGTCAATGTTTTTTCGTTTGCTAGTGTGTTAATACGATCTGCTAGGTGTTTTATTTCCATTGCAAAAATAATGAATAAAAAAGTAAAATTAAAAAGGGTTGACTGGAGAACTGCCATCCAAGAAATGGAACATTGGACACTTTTTCGATGTTATTATTTTACATCAACAACAACAACAACAACAAAAAGGTATTTTGCTCTATCTCGTCCCTGTAACCCTGTTCTTCCCTTCTTTGAATGCAATCTTGGTTGACCTTTGACCTTTCTTTCTTCGTAAAATGAAATGGTAGGTTTTACCTGTTGAGTTGCTGCTCAGAACGAATGCTCATGATTGATTTGTTTTCCGTATTTCTGCATTTTGGTTTAGAACTTGCTGCTCTTTAAATTTATCTTACTTCACTTTCTAAATGCATATGTTGCACTAAATCCTGCCTACTTCCTTTTACCTTGTTAAATTGTAGCATGAACTTACTGGATGTTTCATATTTGTTTCGTTGATTTTTATTTAACGATGCATTGGAACTTTAATAGGCATTCAGGACTTTAATTTGTGTATGCTTGTAATTTTAACTTTTCTTCATTCCTATTTTATTAATGCAGGCTTGCTTGGTCACCGGGTTGTTGCTGTGAAAGCATGATGTGTGTGGAAGGGGCATCTTCGGGTGCTTTACTATGGATTGTTTTTATGTTATTTGTTGTTCCTCATTGCCTTTCTCAAAAGCTGGAGGCCAACCTGTCTGCGCTGCTCACTATTGATGCTTCACCTCAATCTAATCAAATGATTCCTGAGACTTTATTTGGTATCTTTTTTGAGGTCAGTAACTTAACTCTGCTCACACAATATATTAGGAAAGCCTCTTAGGACATGTCCAATTCTTGAGATTTTTTACCACTGTTTATGCTTATCCTTTCCTTTGCTATATTCATGTTACAGATAACGAACAAACAGGAATAGGTTACTTTCAGATCATGTGTAATGATGTTAATTCTACACATGAGATTTTTTTTTACACAAACAGGAATAGGTTACTTTCAGATCATGTGTATTTATGCTCAATCACCCTTGATGTCTGTCTAAGATTTTTTTTTTTTTTTTTTTGGTAATATTCATCTACTTAAGTGTAAATCCTTTTTGTAAGCTATGTAAGAAGTTCATACATGGTCTGTGTAAATCTTTCTCTGTGGTGTCTAGGCTATGATCCTTAAGGAGACACTATTTGGACTATTCTATTGTTTATAGAAATTACATATGTATTTATTGATATTTACTTGAATTCAGGAAATTAATCATGCTGGAGCTGGTGGGATATGGGCTGCGCTTGTGAGTAATAGAGGCAAGTTAAATACTCATCCTGAAATCTCAGAAGAAAAATTTTAGTTGTTAAAAATATCATGCTCTAGTGGGTTTGCCAACTAAATTTACTATGATCACTGTTACCTTAGACGAAGGATACATTTAGATTACCTGAGTGCATGAGAACGTACTTTCTATTTGCATATGTAACAAACCTAGAGGTCACTGCATTTTCCCTCTCTCAATGCTCAGTAACATCAAAAGATGCTACAAGTTGCTCTTACAATTTTTTCCCCTTGGACTGATGGAAGCATTTATTATCTCACCTTACATGGAGTTCAATGGAAGGAAAAGATCATGCAGTAGAGGTTAATAGTTTGTATGTATAGCTTGTCAGTTTGTTATCATAGACTGTTGGAAGAATTGGCTCATAGCATGCCAACTTGTGCTAAGTTGATTTTATCTATCTAGTTTTCAGCTTTTTTGGTCAGTGTCACTACATTAGTGATGGACCTAGAAATTGGTATATTTTATTATTGTGTTAGATAGGAACAAGGATTACTTGGGTCACAAAATGACAACTCATTTATGGAAAGATATTTACGTGGTGTTTAGGAGAAGCATGGTGATAATAGTGGGAGTTTGATGAATTTCAAAGTAGTTAAGGAACAATGGATTTTTGAGATCTAGATTTAATTGAGTATCACTGAGGAGGTCTGAGGTTCCACATTTAGAAGAATAATCAGATCATTTTGCAATTTGATATACTGGATGATCTAGGAAATGCCAAATTGTATTGAAGTTTGTTTGGAGAGAGGCAGTGGATTGATCTCTGTCTTCTTATGTCTTTAATTATGGTAGTTGAATGAAGGGAATATATGGTTCTCAATTTTTATGTTTTCTCAAGATTTTCACATCACCAATGTATTGCTATTGCAATCAGGTAAAAAATGTCTATCTTCTAATGTTATAGACTATACTTCCTACTTAATGGTATAAAAGTAGTGCGTTCATTTTAACTACGATAGCTATATCTCCTTGATAATGTTAGAGGGAGTGGCCTTTTACCACAATAATCCTGATCATTAGACAAATGTGCAAATTGTGTTGCCAAATGGCATAATTTTTGTTAAAAAAAAAGAAAATAATATGGTGTCTATATAAGTATTAGATTCAGATGTATTGTGCACTATGAACTGACAAGCAATATAATTATACGTGCACGCATGTTACCTTCTCTAGAACAGGTAAAGAACACCGATTTATGTCTTGATATGTAAATGATGTCCAGCTGTTTGAACTAGAGTTGATATGCATTGATTGACATAGGGATAAATAGGCTAGTTATTTTTCCTCCAAGTTTTGGCTCTCTTCTATATTGAGATTCTCTCTTCTTAAAAGTACAAGGCTCATCATGTGCTTGTGGAAGATCTATAAATAGTACAAGTTTAGCCGATGTTCGGATTCATTTTCATATTGAAAATATTCATTTCAGGTTGTGTGGCTTTAATATCTAAGACATTGTGTCGTCCAATGATTTTCTTTTTAAATCCGTGAAAATTATAGGAGTGAACTAATGTTCAATCAAAGTTTTGGGATATGATTTGATTTAAAGAATCTTAATCCTTTATCATTTGTTAAATATCTCAGGTTTTGAAGCTGGTGGTCCTAGCACACCTTCAAACATTGATCCGTGGGCCATCATTGGAAATGAATATTCCATTTATGTGTCAACTGAGCGAACATCTTGTTTCACCCGTAATGAGGTTGCACTGAAGATGGAAGTACTATGCGATGATGGGGAATCTGTTGTCTGTCCTGATGGTGTGGGCATATATAACCCTGGATTTTGGGGCATGGTATGCATTTTGGATTTGCTAAACTTGTTGATTACCTTTTGAATTAACAAGAAATTATACTAATCTGGATTTTAGAAAATCTGTAATAGCCTTTTAGTAGAAGACATAAGACATTTCTTTATTTTTGCAGAGCATTCAATTCTGTTTGCACTGTTTCTTTTCATCTTTCTTCAAACATTTTGATCAGTACTCCATTCCGGGAAGTGCTTATTTTAAAAATTTTATATGATTAACATGGTTCTCTTAGCAGTTGGAACTCGTTCATCTTAATACATGGAAGTACATGATATCTGCATTCTTTGTCTTAATACATGGGAATACATGCTATCTACATGTATAGTCTTAATACAGTAGGTAGAGAGCGTCAAGGTTTTGTCTGTTCCAGATTTATTAGGCCCTTCGTCTAATTATTTGACTAGACTATAATTTCCAAGCAACTGATAAATTTCCTGTGGCTAACATTTCTTCCCATTGTTTTCGTATTGCCATTCTTCAGAATATAGAAGCAAAGAAGGTATATAATCTTATACTGTATTTGAGATCACTTGACTCTATAGATATATCCGTTTCACTTACAAGCTCAGATGGATTACACAAACTGGCTTCTACAAATATTGTGTGAGTATCTGTATTGGCTTAAGCATTTCTGATAATCCTTCAAGCTTCAGATATTCTAGATCAAAGTTGAATCTCCTTTTGTTATTGTTTTTGGCAGAGCTGATGCTTCAGATGTGTCAAACTGGACAAGGGTGGAGCTACAATTGGAAGCTATGGCAACAGACGGAACTGCGAGGCTTCAATTGACTACTACGAAAAAAGGAATTATTTGGTTTGATCAAGTTTCACTCATTCCATTAGACACTTATAAGGTATGTTTTGTATAAAATATTCTGGGATCAGTTTTACTAAAAGTGAAAGAAAATTTAATCAAGGGAAATATATACAGAAAGAGGAAAATAAACAAAATGGGGCACTCTAGAGCTATCAGCAAAATGAGTTTCATAATTTGTAACTTAATAATTTGGTTAATCTGGGATCAGTTTTACTAAAAGTGGAAGAAAATTTTAATCAAGAGAAACCTATATGGATAAAGAGGGGGAAAACAAAAAGGAGCACTCTAGAACCATCAGCGAAATGAATTTCATATGTTGTTGCTTAATGACTTGGTTAATACTCAACAACCGAAAGAGTATCTTATATTGTAACTTAATGGTTTGGTTAATATTCAAAACCCAAAGAGTAGTTAAGCAAGTAGTAATCATCCAAGGATAAATTAAAAAATTAGTTGAACATGAGGTAGTCTTACACTTATGTCCTCATTTGGATCCTCTATCTTCATAAAATTGGAACCTTTCT
Organism: Kaempferia parviflora; assembly: GCA_037177295.1. NCBI lineage: Eukaryota > Viridiplantae > Streptophyta > Magnoliopsida > Zingiberales > Zingiberaceae > Kaempferia > Kaempferia parviflora. The sequence continues at coordinate 7,204,233 of JBAMIE010000103.1, forward strand.
ATTATACAGGGACATGGCTTCCGTAAGGAATTGATATCAATGGTTGAAAATTTGAAACCACGATTCATTAGGTTTCCAGGTATGAGACTGATTTCATTGTAATTGAAATTTTATATGTCGGCTTATTTTTCCTATTTATAACTACTTATTTTTGTCACCTAAACAATTGAATCATTAAATCATATGAAATTTTAGGACGCTCTAGATTAGTTATTCCTGAATGGAGATATAGGCTGAGAACATGGAGAATATAAAAGTATTCGTGGAAGATGTAAATTTGGGGAGGAAACAGACAGTGCATTATGATGTTGGACTTTGCTACATCATTGTTAATACTCATTTTATACGATTATGTGTAAAAATTGGCATGCTCGCTCAAACATTATGCAAGACTGTAAGATGCTTGATATGTCAATGGAAATTGAAGAATCATCTTCCCCCCACTTGTAGTAGAATTAAATGGTGGAATGTAAATCAAAATTGTGGAAACGACTTTTATAAATTTAATATTCTAAGTTGAGTAGAACCGAGGTTTAAAATTTCATTATGTTGGGTATTGGTCCCTAACTAGAATGAAATGTAATGTCGTTTTGATCATGCCAAGCCCTAACTACAACAATGACAATAGAATGAGGGCGAGGAAGAAGAAGCTTCACTAGGATGATCCCTAATAATGACAATAACTGCAAAGTGTATGGTACTTGGATGAAGAAGAAAGAACTACTGGGACCTAGCTTTCTTGGATGCAGAATGGTGAAAGAAGAAGCTTCCTTTTGAGCCCTAGCTCAGTTGAGAGAGGAAGAAAAAGATTTGGAGATCTATGTCTTGACATGGAATAGAAGATGACAATGAAGTTCTTGTCCTGATGGGGAACAAACGAGAAGATGAAGGGTCATCTTCTTTTGTGCTTGCTGAAGCTTCTCTTCCTCGTGCTTACTAGACGTGGAAAATGGCATGAAACCCATCTTCCTCTTTGTTCATCATGAGCAAGGTTTTGGGTATTGTATATGCTTTGCATATGGATGGCAGGTGGAATGTATGATTTGCCCTTGTTGACTAGCACAAATAGTTTTTTTAAACCGCAAGTAGAATAAGATTGAATATAGAACTGTAGTTTTAGAAATAACGAAAGGAACAAGTGATGGTAGAATAATCATAAAAAAACAATGAAGGTATGTTTCCTAGAATAGATTGGGTACTTAACATTGGGAAGAATTCTGCAACTTGTGTAATCTTTGTGTGTCTTTTACGATGATGAGAAACTATATTAGATTCTGTTTCAACTAACCTGATTTATTGGCCAATTCTTAAGAGGTAATGAAACATCCACCAAAAAAGTTAAGGTAATCGAGATGAGAATGTTGATACAATTTGCAGTTTGGAAGACGTAAAATAAAATGTTATTATTCGTGAGCAATGAGATGACGTCTCAATCAAGATTCTTGATTTGAGATTATTAAAAGGGTACTTTCTCATCAGTTAATTTGTTGTTAGTTCCTTTTCAACTTTTATTATACTTATCATTATGGCTAAATGTATAGTTTACATTTCCTAATTTAGTTTTTGAACTTAATTTATCTTCATATTTGTAGGAGGTTGCTTCGTCGAAGGTGAGTGGCTAAGGAATGCATTTCGGTGGAGAGAAACCATTGGTCCGTGGGAAGAGAGACCTGGGCACTTTGGTGATGTGTGGATGTACTGGACTGATGATGGACTGGGATACCTTGAGTTTCTTCAGGTTTAATTGGGAAACATTTTAGATTCAAAATTGGAACTTGGAGGTTCAAGTATAAAATAAGGTTTTTGTTGTCGTGATGGTTTGTTTCAGCTTGCTGAGGACATTGGTGCAGCCCCCATATGGGTATTCAACAATGGTATTTTCATCTGCATAATTGATTAATTGCTTAAATACATAGCATTTGACACTTCTCATCTGTGCCATATTAATTCAGGAATTAGCCATCAGGATCAAGTGGATACTACCAGCATTTCTCCTTTTGTGCAGGCATGTCTTGAACATATATCTTTATAGTCCGAACACTATTGAAATTTATGTCACACACATTTCTTTTCACTATATGGTTAAATCTAACTAGTAAGGATTTGTTGACTTAACAGATACAACTGCACATAATATCTACAGTCTAAATGCAAGGACACTATACCTTGAATAGATTTTCTGCTTCACAATTTTAAATCATCTGTAAAAATTATCTTCTAAAATTTCTTATAACTTTGCTTTATTTAGGATGTTTTAGATAGTATCGAGTTTGCTAGGGGAAGCCCTGATTCAAAGTGGGGCTCTGTTCGTGCTGAGATGGGGCATCCAGAACCTTTTCAATTAGAGTATGTTGCAGTTGGAAATGAGGACTGCTGGAAGAAAAATTATCGAGGTGTGTTATGTTCTGTTATTCCTATGGTCCTTGACATTCCTTGCACACAATGGGCTGACCAATATTTTGAAAATGAGATTGGAATATGCTAAGGACATTTTTAACAGATGAGGACCTTCTGACAATGTTGGAGCAGGTCAAAGTACGACTGAGGTGGAGGAAATGACTGGAGAAAATACCGAGGTGGACCTCCCAAACTGGGATGAATCATTGTGGTGGAAGCTCTCTCCCTATCAAACCAACAAGAAACCTTTCCATTCCTGCTGCCCTAGGCCCTTGTAGTCCTTGGGATCGATGTTTACACTACCAAACATTAACACATGTCCAGGCAGGCTTTGTAAAGTTGCCATGTGCAACAAAATAGTCACATGCCCCGTTGGTGACATCAGCTAGTTGTCCAAATTGATGACATATCATTTTATTGGGAAACTGTGAGTGAGCTTGTCTAATGGTGAGGATTGCACACAGGACAAGCATCATCCTCAGTAAAGCGACATCCATCTCCCATATTCATGCTGGAATGATATGTCACTGATCGATGCAACTGGCTAACATCACCACTAGGGCAAGTGATAATTTTGCTATCATCAGCACCAACACGTGTCAATGTCATAGAACCCATCTAGACAGATGGCATCGTCTGCCGGTGGAACTTGGATCTCAAGGCCTATAAATAGGGCCTTAAGCAGCAGAAATGGAAAGGTTCCTCATAAGAGAAAGAGAGAAAACACATGTCCACCACATTGCATCCCAGTTTGGGAGATCCACCAATTTTCTCCGGTCCTTGCCTCCAGCTTGCCCCTACTTCTGGCCTTCTTTGGCATTGTCCTTGTCGTTAGAAACTCTCTTAATAGTATACATGTATTTCTAATTAAAATAATAGTTATGCATGTTAATTTATGTAGTGGGAGACCTATAGGCTATAGTATTATTATGGATAGGTTCTGCAACTTGATAGCCACTTGATTGTTATCTAATGTGTTAATGCTAGTGCTACTGCCTTACTGGGATAATTGGTCTTCTAACCTAACTCTATGTCTATGCAACTCTTTAATAGACTAGTAGTATAGTAATCAGGTCAGCACCCTGTGAGTTTGCAACGAAATGGAATGTTTTCCATTCTATTTATTTATATTTTGGTAGCCCACCATGCCGGCTAGCTTAGTAAGTATGCATTTCGCAAAGATGGTCTAAATAGGGATGATCTTGGAATTATTTTCATTTTTTAATTGGGTTCTTAGGCAGTTAGCTTCTCTAAGTTTCTGCAATGATGTCAGCCAAGTCATGCTTAAAAGCTAACCACAGTGGAATAGTTATATTGATCTAAGGTGTAGTAAATCAATAGGAAAAATAGCCAACGAAAGTTCAAAATTAGAAATAGCTTAAAAATGAAATCTTACTTATCTATCCCGAATGGGTGTTCCATTCTAGTTTCTAGTGAATTGGTATTGATCCTAACAGTTCTGGGGGAATGTACTGCAAACATATCTCTTCCAATCAGGATGAAACTTTGTAGCAAGTCTCTTAGAAATAGTAATTTTGCTTAACTATGAACTGCATGCAGTTTGGAATGATTTCTGATCTTTCAGAAGATAAGATTGACAATAAGACAGCTATTCAAAGCAGTTAGAATGCATTGTTTTAATACTAGGTTCATATCATTTGGCACAATAGTCAAGGTAGTAGGAATTGACAAAGGCACAGATAATACAAAACTTGGCTCCATTAGATGGGTTAAACTGTTGATTTATGTCAAAATAATTACAAGGGATTATTTGCGCTCTGGGTGTCTCTAGAGCTTGTGGCAGTGCACTGATTTATTTGGAATCCATTCCATACCCACATGTTTCTTGCATTCTCATAGTTCTTAGAATTCAAATATGTAGTACAGTGTTTTTCCTCTGGTATCTTGAAGGTAGTAACTAAATATGGTAGCTGAGAGTTCCATGTTTGTCAGCATATTTATGAAGCTTTAGAGTTGAAGCAGTCTCTTCCTCATTTAGCATCTCAAATACAAGGATCAACTGGATCAAAGTTTATTCACAGGATCAAATCTTGCTATATATAGCAGCTATTTTTTCCTCCCTTTCATTTTTTTTTTCATTTGATCTGCATAATAACATGAATTTTCAACAGATTATTTGCTTACCACGTTTGACATCCTTCAAAATTCCAACCATCAATGGGGACCATTTTCCATTGCTCATCAACTGACTGGTTTTGAATGAAACATTGAGATGGATTAGTCCTTTGGCCTTCCTTTCCCTTAGAAAAGGAGATAACCAACTATATGTTGCAATGCACAATTCCCAATCATGTTTCTTACTTGATTAAAGTATTAAAATTACTTGGAAAATTTAGATTCATAGCATAAGCAAGAAACATTTAAAGCTATGATGATAACTATTGAATTTGCCTTGGACAGGGAATTACTTGAAGTTCTACTATGCCATAAAAGAGGTTTACCCAGATATTAAGATTATTTCAAATTGTGATGGTTCATCTAGTCCACTGGATCATCCTGCTGATTTTTATGATTACCATGTAAGTCACATTGTGCACATCTTCATTTATTTTTCGTTTTGTAGATCTAACAAATCACTGTAAATCATCAAGCTTTAGATGGTGACAATAACATGGCGTTTCTTTCATAGGTTTATACCTCAGCTAGCAATTTGTTTAAGAGAAATAATCAATTTGATCGTGCATCACGTACTGGACCTAAGGTATGATAGTTCAAACTTTAATAAATTATGTGTGCCTGTTGTAATATAATTTTGGACTCATAAAAATTGTGTACAATCCTGTTATTTTGTTGTAACATTCACAGGCTTTTGTTAGCGAGTATGCTGTGACTGGATCAGATGCCGGGAAGGGTAGCCTTTTAGCATCACTAGCAGAGGCTGCATTCCTCATTGGAGTAGAAAGAAATAGGTAATGTTGTCGTCAAGATGCTTATTTGTTTAAGTTTCATTTTTATTTCTAAATAGCAATTCTGCAATGGATATTAAGTCCAGGATTTTGACCCAAATCCAGATCTCAGTTCTGTTTTTTATTTTTGAGGCTGCATTCCTCATTGGAGGAGAAAGAAATTGGTAGTGTTGATGGTTATTTGTTTAAATACTTTCATTTATGTTTCTAAATAATAATTTTCTGCAAGGGATATTCAGTTATTCATGTTGCATTGGCCAGGAGCTGAACTGATTTTTTCACATAACAATGAGTTATTGGAAAAAGATATGGGATCTTGTCTCAATTCCATTTTTATTCTTCTTTTTAAACTTCCCAAAAAAAAATTGAATGTGGGCTTGGTGTGGCTTTTAAATATTTTAAACTTCTATTTGATTTTGTAAGTTTAATTTTTAAGTTTATTGACAAACCCATGGTTAGATTGGGATAACATTAAGGATCTTGTCTCAGGGATTTTTTTTGCATGAAAATTTTTGTGTAAACTTGGTACAGTTTTTAAATGTTTTAATCTTTTATTTGACTTTACATGCACAATTTTAAATTTCTCAACCAAATCCTGGTAAGGCATGGACAAAACAGGGTTGGGTCAAAGTATTCATTGTTTCTTCAAATAGTATAAACATTATGTTTTTAGAGTTGTGTGTTTATTACCTATTTATTAAAAACAGAACTTGGGGCAGGTTAGATTTTGTAGGTATTTTAATTGGAAAATCAATATCTCAAATTCCTCTAAAGAAATTTTGAGGTTTGCCTGAACCTGACTCCAATAAAACCTCTTTATCTCTCCTTCTCCCTCTTCCTCATTCTGGTCAGTTTTCTACACAGTCCTAGTCAGATGTCTTTTGGGGCCATCTAGCCCGATGCAACTAACTTTATGGATTCTACGATCAAGTTATTGGATAAGAAATTAAAGTTTTTGACCCCTTGGTGGATCAGACATGTGTCTGTCTTAAAATGCTCATAATATGCATTGCCGATGTGACCTCAACAAAAAAAAAAAATGAAGGCTTGAGGATTAGCTCTGATTCTTAAATGTGTTTATTTCTTGTATGGATGAGTTTACAAACATATTAACATTTCATAGAATTCAGAGCAGGATACCTTCCATCTATCCAACCATAGATCTAGTGGGGACTCTTAATAATATGTTATGGCTTGTGATTTCTTATTTGATGCTATTCCATTAAGTAAAGGCTAATCAAGTGGCTAGTCATGCAAATAGATCAATGTGAATAAAAGTAAAGTGTAAAACTAATTATCTTGACATTTGTGATGAATATGCTAGAATTTTTGTACCCTGTTCATTCTTAATTCAATACAGATATCAGATTAGATACTTCTTTACATGAATGGTGAATAATGAATAATGGATTCTTACTATCACAATTTCTTTGTTTCTTTCAAATGCAGTGATGTTGTATCTATGGCAAGTTATGCTCCTCTTTTTGTCAATACCAATGATCGCAGGTACTGCCAATTCTCCTCTCCATCATAATGATTACTAAGTTCTGGAATGATAATCTTTTTGAATGCGTGAAACCTCCATTGCCAATCCCAAGTCTGGGGTCATGTGAACCCATGCCGTAGGAGCATAGATTTAGCTTATTGGTATAAAGATTGGACAGTACCTAAGGCTCAATGGTGCAAAAAGATCCATCTAGAACTACTTACGGCTGAAGTTACCAATCTATGAAGTACATGCTAGTCTTGAATGGCCTTGCCAAATTAGTTTTAAAAAAAAAAAAAATTGAACTGCATCGATGTCAATATTAACAGTCAGTGTATTTTTCAAGGAAATAGTTTGGTGGATGTAAATCTGAACAATTGTCTGTTACATAAGAATTCATGTTTTGTTTTTCCAGGTTTCCCTTCTGTCATCTTACAACTATGTGGTTGTACTTAATCATCCAAACTATGACTGGTGCTCTCTCTCTTAAACTCTTATTACTGGTTATTACTGTGCATTTTGCAGATGGAACCCAGATGCTATTGTCTTCGATTCCTGGCAGCAATATGGAACTCCGAGCTATTGGATGCAATACTTTTTCAGGGAATCAAGCGGTGCGACTTTTCACCCTTCAAAAGTTAAAACCAACTCTAGTTCGTTGGTTGCATCTGCTATTACTTGGCAGGACCCAGCAGACAATCAGAATTACTTGAGAATAAAGGTGGGAATAATAGTTGGTGTTACACTTTGTCGTCCATATAACAAAAGCTTGATATATGTTAAATCAAACGGTAAAATTTAATAGAAAGTCCATGCAGGTCGTCAACTTTGGGAAGGATAGTGTGAGCTTGAAGATCTCCATTAATGGACTAGAATCTACCATTAACTCATTAGGATCGACAACCATACTCACATCCGATAATTTGATGGATGAAAATTCCTTCGCATTGCCAAACAAGGTAATTTTTGTTGTTTGAAGGAAGCTCCCGCTCCCAGTTTCACATCAGCTAGAGGTCCTAGTAAAAGGATCTTAGATCTTAAGAAAGCTTAAAGCACCAAACCATGATACTTTGAGTTCGTGTATTAAGCACTATGTTTGAACATTTTTTTTTATTTTTTATTTGTTAATCTTCTCTGTCTTCTTTTGTAGGTGGTGCCGGCTTCAAGCGAATTGCCGAATGCAGGGACTGCGATGGATGTTGTAATTACTCCACAGTCCCTTACTTCGTTCGATCTGCCACTAGCTACCGCTGAATTCAGATCTGCAATTTGAGGGTTGGGTATTAGAGCAGTGACTGTGAAGCCTATCAAATGTATGTGTGAATAAATATCAAGGTTATGCTTCTGCTTATGTACCAAAATGGGCGCGTTGTTCCATCAGTAAAAGTAATTGGCAATGAACCTTTTATCACGCGAAATAACACTGATATTTGTTCTGATTATACTAATATGGTGCCTCATTTGTTATGCATCACCATTTTCCTTTTTTTCTCTGTAAATAAACTCTCTAACCATGTGCTGAATGTGCCAAAATGTCCCATAATAAATCTAAATCCATCTTATTTGCCACATCAATCTTGACTTTTTCTTATGAGTAGATGTAGAAATTTTTTGATATTCAAACTTGGGCTACCGTAGATTCAATGTTACATTCACTAAAATTTATGATACATGTATAAGGTGTACTCAATGTGCACGAACTTGCCTACAAAGAGTGAGCCCACCAACAACTAATACAACAAATGAGCTCACTGAAAAATACAAAGATAAAAAAAGCCAGCCTTGAATCTTGATCCATAAGCATATATACTAAGATGGTGCCGGAAGCATTTTGTCTTTATTCATATAACATACAAATAAGTTAACATGATGTTTAAATCATTAATTATTTTTTTCCCAATAGTTTAATAAATTATAGAACGTGGCGCCAACATTTGTCCAACCAGAGAGAGATGGTTGCTCGGCCTGCTTTTGGATCGCACGTCGTCTAATTTCTCTTTCAACTAAGTCATTAACTATGCAATCTTTGTTTGGTTCCTGAAGGCCTTTCTTTTATTTTATTTTTGTTTTTATCGATTATTTTTTTAACCTGAGAATTTATAAAAAGTGAATGGTGTCAAAATAATCTCGCGTGAAGCAACAACTTCTATTCCTTCATTAATCTGGTTTGGAGAGGGATATTACAGAGAGAGCTGGGAAACTTCCTTTCAAGAGAAACATTGAGTTTCATGGATTATTAATTGGTGAATTATAAGCTTCATAGCATTGCAACTCAACATAAAGAAGAGAAAGATTCAATGATTTGTTATTCCTCCTCCATCATTTCTCTATTTCCTGAACAATTTGCAGAGTTCTGGTGAGAAGGATAGATGGCAATTTCAGAGCAAAATGATGAGTCTAAGAAGCTGAGATTGTATCAAGCATGGAAGGGAAGCAATGTAAGACCTCACTTTTAACTACTTCTCTTTATTTTGATATTATGCTAATCATTGTGCTTCTTTTTTCTCTATGAATCTCTTATGTTTGCCTATTTTGGAGGCTTCGGATATGAAATAAGATCAAGGTTTGCATGTTCCTAGGAGACGAGTATTCTGTTATCCATAATCTATAGAGTTTGTTGTCTTCTCTACCTGTAGGGATGGAAGATTGATGAGCTACAACAATAAACTTTTTGTATTGTAGCAAAATGGTTTGATCTTTAACCTGACATCACCTTATGAGTTGAAGACCTACCTCAATTGCTATTGTTTTTCATATGATTTTTGCACTATATAAATATAGAAGTTGTTGAACATCAAACTTAAAATTTTCTCATCGATTTGAAATAACACAGATATTCTTATGTGGTGGAAGATTGATATTTGGACCAGATGTAGCTTCATTATCTCTGTCAACATTTTTAATTGTTGGTCCAGCAATTACATTCTGCTGTCAAATAATCACAAAAATCCATAATCATGAGAAGAAGCCTAACTCAGAAGGTTATGTTCATGATCCAATCCTTGGAATTCCAGTTCTGATATTGACATTACTGATCACAGTTTCAGTAAGTGAGAGTATTCAATAAGTTGTTTGCTTTGGATTTCTTTTGATTGTCACATTTCGATGTTACAGGATTTGGTTTTTTTGTTCATGACATCAAGTAGAGATCCGGGCATCGTACAAAGAAGCACACGGCCGCCGGAGGAGGATGAAGCATTCAATGTTCCAACCGCATCCATGGAGTGGATAAGTGGAAGGACACCACACCTGAGACTGCCAAGAACAAAGGATGTCATTGTGAATGGTTTCGCCGTCAAGGTGAAGTACTGCGAGACCTGTATGCTGTATAGACCTCCTCGCGCCTCACATTGCTCGGTCTGCAACAACTGTGTCAAGAAGTTTGATCACCATTGCCCTTGGGTTGGTCAGTGCATTGGACAAGTAAGCTCCTTGGAGTCTGATTTGTTTTCCATTTCTAAGTTGGATATGATGAACACTTGAAATGATGCAAAATCCACACAACTAATGCTAGCAGTGATATGCTTGGCTCTGAATAGATTTTTCTGAAAGTTGAGGATTGTTCTTTTGATCGGTTGTAATGTTCTTTGCAGCGCAACTATCGGTTTTTCTGCTTATTCATATCAACATCGACATTTCTCTGCATATATATCTTCTTCTTTTCGTGGCTCAACATCATTACAGAAAAGAAACATCACACAAATTCGATTTGGAAGTCCATGAAACATGAGGTCATATCGCTCATTCTCATAGTGTACATCTTCATAGTGGTGTGGTTTGTCGGCGGGCTTACAATTTTCCATTGCTATCTAATGAGCACAAATCAGGTAAGAGTTCCATTACAATCTTCAATACTTCTACTAATTCTTAAGGTATTGACAGTATTATTCAATGACACTGCAGACAACATACGAGAACTTTCGATACCGATACGATAAGAAAGATAACCCCTATAACAAGGGCTTCTGGAGAAATTTCAAAGAAGTTTTTTTCTCAAAGATGTCGCCTTCAGAGCATAATTTCAGATCATGGGTAGATGCAGAAGCAGTGGAAGTTGGATCTTATACCCCAAACATCAGCATGAATCTAATAAGCACAAAAGAGAAAATTGACATAGAAATGGGCATTAAACTTGCAACTGAGGCCAACTTGAACATTCCAAGTATACTACAGAATCTTGACTACAGCAGCATAGAGGATAATGTAGATGTTAAGGTTCGGCATGACGGCGATGCATTTGATCCTTACAATTTCCCTGCTTCTCAGAAGAATGCTTCTTATTCGCCAAGAGATTCTGTTTCAAAAGGCTATGATAGTCAGCATGAAGTGTGTAGATACGAAGGGGTAGATAAGCAAGTAGCACAAACTGTTGAAAATGTGATAGCTATTGATCAAATATGTCCAACTGTGGTATTACCTCTAGATGCCGAGGATACATTGCCTGCGAGAAACCAACATTAGGTAAGGATTCATTTTGCAGCTCTCTTTTCTGTGCACATCTTGAATTTGTTTGTTCATTGAATATACTATTTGACTGTTTAATGGGTAGCTGGATACTATTAAAGGGTTTAAGAGCAACTTGTATTCATATGCCTTATTGATTTTGAACCAGAGTAAAGATGTTTAGTTATTAACAAAAATTGGTTGCAACTATGCAGGTTATTGCAATGTCCCATTCAAGAGTCAAATAAACATTCTGCTTCCTCCTTGAGTTTGTACCCTGCAGCTTCATCACTGATCTACAAAAGAAGATGATAAAGTCAGTTTAAATCCAAACTTGTTTAAATGAGCATTTCCAAGTTAGGAGATAGGGAGGACTGCAAAAGTTGTGATGTTAAAGAGTTCTGAAGCACACATCTGAGAGATCAAACTATGATGCTCATCAAAAGTTGTGGTTTTGAGTATACTGTGGAACTTCTGGTTGTGTTGTTTGCCAGGAATTATTTTTTTGTGTGTGTATATTGACTCTATTTGTTGAAAAGTCTTTTTTGGAGAATTGAAATTATATTTGTCCGATTTTTGCAAGGTTGTTTCAAAAGGCAGGACAATTTTGAGGGCAAGGAACCTTCATGTCTGAAATGGTAATATTATTGATAAATGAACATAATAACCAAGTTCTTGGTGTTAAGATACCAGCAACTTTTAAACAGACTTTTAGGTTCAGAAACTGCAATTTAAGGCTAAATGTACTTGGTAGGGAGGGTAGCCAACCCCAGCAGGCACACCGCACCAGCAAACATCTGAATCATGTGTAAACTATAAACTGGTCTAGACTCTTGTGGGAACCGAAACTATTTTGTTCAAAGAGCATATACATTCACTAGCATTTCCCTTGTCAAAACCCTCTGGAATGATTAGATTATCCTCTAATGTTCGACGAATATGCAGATACAGCATGAAAAATATTGTTTCTGAAAATAACTGGAAATGAGCATAGTCGAAATACATGCTTCTGGAGATGCAACATGCTAAGCTTTCTTGAAATTTCTTACCTGAAGGAAAAGATAATATTTAGGTTAACAACAAGAACAACGCTGTCAAACATCACAAAATACAATTTTTTTTATCTTTTTAACTGAGTCTCTCAATTAGAGAGCCATTCCGCACATGAAAAAGAAACTGAATTTTCTTAGTTTGAAATTTTCAAAAGAGGGATAAATTGAGAATTATCCCAAGTCAAACAATATGGAAGGAACAGACTAATCTCTCCACCCTATCTAACAACTGTAGTTGAAGTCAACATATAAGTTATGCTTGCCCATCAGTATAAACTAATTGCAAATTTATAGCTACACGCAATTATTATTCCAGGAATTTTGATGATGTGGAAGAGGAAAAAAAAAACACGGAAATCCAAGTCATTTAGGAAAAAAGAAATCCAGAATTAGTGTTGTTAAGAAACACCCAATGGAACAGAGGTTGTTTCTATGGGAGACTTGGGCAACCAAATATGCAGTGTGATATATGCCAGAATAGAGGACAACAAGCTAACAAATGAAAATTATATCCAGACATATTGACATAAAAAAAACTAAGTAGACTCATTTTTAATTCAAGGTAATTATCACTTAATAGACTAAAACTGATTGCCTTTTTGCATAAGAAACTTTATGGAACAGATAATGATATGGAATAAGCATGAATAAAGAGTGCAAACTAAATTATTTTCTAAATTTTCTAAATTAACAACAGTAACCTTCTGATGTTTGCCATTTGATTCATCACAGACCCAGCTCATTGCTAACTATAAGAAGAAGAAAAAAAAGACCAACTTTATCGCAGACAAACGTTGAAAATAAAAGTACACCACCAAAACCCTAAAACAAGATCGAGTGAAAATCTAGAGAAAGTAGGAGGAAAGGAAGTGGGTGGAACGAACCCACAGTTGTCGACAGCTTTGGCAACGGACTCGGTCGTAACCTGTTCCTATACTGCTCATTGCGCTCAGCTTCCTGAGATCGCTTTGTCTTCGAGTTCAATCGAAATGGCGATGGAGCGAGTGTCTCACGGCCATGGACGAACACCGAAGGGTTTCGTACGATTCGAGAGAACCGCAAACAGTGATGCTGATGGTGTCTAAACGGGTCGGATTCCGATTTTTTTTTTGGTAATAAATGAAGGAAACTTTGAGCAAAAAACGATCCGATTAAATTCGGATCGGGTTTTTAGTTTTTTCTGTTGATTGCGCGGCTTTTTAAATAATCCTCAGAATTTTGTATTTAAAACTTTAGATCAATTTTAAAACTCTTTTCAAATATATTTATTTATTAGTATTTATTCATATCGGTGATAATAATAAAAAAAAAACAACAAAAGCAACAATTTATTTTTATTACTTTTCAAATAGGCATTAACCACATTCCCATTTGGATTTATATATTATTCCGGTTCCAATTTAAATTATAAATATGTAGTGGATTTTATAACAATTAATGAAGCGTTTAATTAATTATTACGAGCTCGCGTGCGTCCCCTGCTTATGCTTCTCCGCCACCGCCGCCGCCGCCGCCGCCGCCAATGACCACATCAAGAAGGGTTTGTCTGCGTTGCCGTCACTGCAGTAGAGGCACGGATGCTGCGATAAACCCTGCGTCCTCAGCAACCTCCTCGCCCCCATCACCAACTCCCTATTACTCACCACTTCCCCTTCCTTCCTCTGCAGCAACACCGTCCTTATCGCGCTGGTGAAAGCCCCGTACGCCTCCCCGCTGGCATCCCCGTCCGCCTCCGGTTCCATGTCCGCTGACGTCTCGTTCGTCTGACACCCGCTGAGAAGTATCCCCTCGTCGTCGCCACGGCGGCGCGGCGCCGCGACGTGGGAGGAGGCGAACTTGGCGCTCACCTCGGTGCCGAAGAGCTCCACCAAGTGGTCGGCGACGAGCGGGGAGGCGAGGTTAGACAGCGCGGCGAGGTGGTGCACCACGGATTCGAGTGGGAGCGTTCGGCTCGTGGGACTGGGAGGAGACGCCGTTGCGGCGGTCACGGCGGAGGAGGGGCCGATTTGTTCCTTCTCGTGGTCGATGAGTCCGCCGCTGTGGCAGGAGTCGGAGACGATAGTGAAGGTTGCGCCGCTCGGCACGCGGTTCACCAATTCCCGGAAATCCACATCTGCATACCAAAAATTCAATTTTGTTTAATTTTTAATTCTCCTTGCAATCGATTATTAAACTGATTGATCCAACGACAAAATTACGAGGCGCACCGGTGATGAGATTGAAATCGCAGGGGACGATGGCCTCTTCGCGGTGGTGCAGGGGCCAGACGGGGTCCACGAGCGTGCCGTGGCCGCTGTAGTGAAAGAAGAGGACGTCGCCGGGGGCGGCGCGGTCGACCATGGCGGAGAGGGCGCTGCGGATGTTGGCGCCGGTGGGGAGGAGGTGGGGCGATTCGTCGACGGCGTCGTCGGTGAGGAGGAGGACGTCGTCGGGGGAGAAGGCGAATTGGGAGAGAAGGAGGTGGCGCATGGAGCGGGCGTCATTGATGCAACCGCTGAGCTGGAAACGGGTGTGGTCGTAGTTGCATCCCACCAAAACAGCCAATCGCTTCTGCTGGTGCGACTTTCCGGCGCCGTCCATTTCTCGACTCCTCGTGAACTGCCGGTGCAAAACTGTTGTCAGTTTGGCGAGCTCCTCTATCGTCTTGTTCCAAGCTTGATGGAGATATTTATAGTGAGAAAAACAATCTTATTAATTATTCCTATTTTATAGAGTAGTAAATTAGTAATTCGTCCTATGTGACCATTTCAGAATCTAGTTGAAATATTTTGAAAAATTAATGACGATTTCAACATTATTAAACAAGCAACATGGATGCTGAAGGATCGGAAGAAGCGATCAGTTAATTTGTTATGCAGCAATATTCAAGCTAGCCGAGTATAATGGATTGCGTACAAGTTTTTAAGTTTAAGAAGGACATGCTTTCAAGCTGACTCTTTCTCATCTTCGCCTCACTCTCAAGTCTCGCCTCATCATCTTTACCTTCACGCATGATACTTGGGGCAGAACGTGTCGTGCTGTATATGAACAGTGCTTAGTTGATGGATCGACGCAACGAAACTCACTGAACATTTATTAGAGGAAAGTGCATCGTGCAGATGGAAAATTTGTAGTGAAAAAGGCGCCCGTAGACACATAAATGAACAAATAACAATGATCATTAAGAAATATAACTTCAGATACAAATATTCTGGATTATTTGTAGTGAAAAAATAACAATAACAATGATGAGATGGTATTGTTTATACGTCCCAATATCTCTCGCCACCTCATAAACTTTCACTTGAGATGGATTGGACAAAATAATGCAATTTCCTATCCAGATTCCACTTGAAATCTGTATCTGTAGCCACCAATATAGCATTGGGTTGCAACTTATTCAACCACGCATCCGTTCTTAAGTAGGATAAACCTTGTTTTGTAAGAGATGTTAAAGTGTTTCAGCTTCCAAATAAATGGAGGTGTAATTTTGATGCACTTTATATTGGTTTCTGATATTGTGACGGATCATACATATCTGCTATGGCCTTGGCAAAATAAGCCTTCGCTTTAGGTCTCATTATCTGGTAAGATGAACTAAATATAAGGAACATATTTCATACAAGTTAAAAGGGAGAAACAAGGTTATAACGCTTGCCTTGAATGTTGGGGTAAGTAGACCATTTTCTAAAGAAAAAGGTTCCACGACTAAAGTGACTGCTTTCACAAATTCAAAACCCCTCAGCTGGAAAGCATAGAAATTAAGGATTATGAGAATTTGAATCTAAGATATAAGATTTGATCAGGCTAGGGGAAGAGTAACCTGAGCCTGCTTTCCAACATCATCCATATCAGCAAGGACTGCGGCCCTTGTCCGTGGGTCGCTGCAAAGCTGGGCTAAATCTTCATACTGAAAATTTAAAAAGTAAAATAAATAGTCATGAATTCCTAATGTTGGAAAAACCAGTTAAAGATAATATGCTATGCAACCTTCCCGTAAGGCAAGCTGAGATAAATTCAGCAGAAAACACCTTTCACGCATAGGGTCTATCTCGTACAGTGTGTTCAACAATGAGACAAAGAACCCAGAATGATAGTCCCGTTGAATCCAGACCTCACAAACATATATAGATGCAAATAAACTTGAATTTCATAGGATGGGATGTTAATCTCATGGATCGAATATTCAAGAATGATTGTTGGACTAGCACATAATCCACCAAGGTCCAAGGATCAACTAAGTTAAATTTCATATAAATTGGCATAGTTACCAGTTGCCACTGGGTTTTAACCTCTTTAAGGGACCTTGCGATACTATCATCTTTGGTGAGCCTGTATACGAAGGGTGAGGCTTTTTTAAATGGCAATGATACCCTTGTTCTTACCTACTTAGCAGTTAGTGGAATTTGAATTTATTTAGCCTCAGTGCCCATTTGAAATTGAGTAATCATATACCATGACAATCAAGACACTCGCCTGAATCGATTCATTCCTCTTATTTTCCACCTAATTTTTATGCTGAAAGTATATGAGAAAAATTGGCTATTTTTTCCCTCCCTCTTCTAAAGAGGAAATTTTCATCTCCCTATTACTTTTCCTCCACCACGTTTCCTCCCAAGTAAACAGACACGATGAACAATACGAGAGCCAGAAGTTAAAAATATAGTCCCCAGGCTCTGGTCGAGTGCAATGGGAACAGAAAACAGAATCTTAGGTATGTGTGGGTTAGAGTTAAGCAGAAATAGGTTTCATTATAAATGGAATTTGAATGCAAACCAACCTTTATTCCTTCAGAAGCAACCCAAGCTATTAATACATCTTGATCAACTGAAACAATTCCAACTAGATAGGAGTTGTAGCTATCACCTGGAATCAGTTAAGGATTGCATTGCTAAGGCATAAATCATATGTTCAAAGTCACATTATGATAGTTGGTGAACTTACCATAGACAAAGCATTGAGAAACAAACTTGCATTTGCAATATACATTCTCTATCTTTTCTGGGGCAACGTACTCGCCTTGTGCCAACTTAAAAATGTTCTTTTTCCTGTAATTTTTCTCATAAATTCAACAAAAGATGTAATTATAAAGATGAAAGTTGATTACAAAGAAAAAAAATTGCAAACCATTGATAAGAAGTTAGAACTCTTAGACATAATATAAATTGCACATCCACAAAGGGATTACAAGTGCACTAACACGTGATCTACCCTAAAATATCCTCGGATTCAGCAATACTATTATATTTATCACTATCATCATACCCCAAACAATTGGACTTTATGATTCTTGCTATTGATAATAAGAAAAAACAAAAAAAACTCAGCTACTCTTCCCTTGGTGAATCTTTATATTGATAATGCACTTGTATTTCAGTTCCCTCGTGGGTGACACAATGGTTGGGAGACAAAAAAACAAAATTATATATTTTTAGAAACAAGACAAGGAAGAATAACTCGGGATTATAATTGCTGTGTGGAAACAGGAAATAGATTTACCTGTCAATGATCTTTAAACGTCCTCCAGGTAACCACAATCCTATGTCTCCTGTGTGGAGCCAGCCATCCTCATCCATTACCTCCTTGCTGTCAAATTAAGTGAGATTTCAGAAACCTAAGATAGTCAAATAGAATTGTAAGAAAACATAATAGTTATTTCGATTACGTCTGCACTTCATCCTTGTAATAACCTTGAAACACGAGTGGACCTCTCACACAAATTTCTCCACGGGGATATGGCCGGTCGTCAGATGTGTAATTCATTTCAGGAACATCTTCAAGCTTGATCTCTGTCAGAACATCTCCATTGTTATGAAATCAAATATTGTCCATAAATAGTGAGGGAGTTAAGGATGATAAACAATGGAACCCTGACATTCATATTGATGCCAGGGAATATTGTCCCACATAATATGTAACAAAAATTAAAAAAAAAAAAATCAAACAAGAGTATCTTGGGATATAAGAAGAACAATGAGTGGATAATCAATGTTAGAATTCTCTCTTTCTTCCATAAAGAAAATCCTTGGAAACGAAGAAGAACACACATGTTATATTTTGCTGCAAATACATATCACCTTTCAAAACTACGAAATAGTTTATTTTCACCATTTGATAGTCCATATATATGTCTTTTTAGTCTACAAACCTATCATAAATGCCATTAGTTTGATTAAAACTTAGATGAATGATGCTTGACTAAATTTATATACATAAATGCCTTGCTGTAATCTTAACAATAGTTTAATTTCATCATTCTTTACCCTTCTCTTTTTACATTGCATTTTATTTCTTCTTAATCATCATTGTCATTCAAATATCACTCAAAAGTCAAAACTGGTAAATAATAATATATTTTAAAAAGTAGTGAAAAAATTATTGTAAGTGTTCAGATTCAAGTTCAGTTCAAATAATGTGAAAATCAAACATCAGATTCACTAATCCAAGAGAGATAATCTCTCTAATGGCATGTATATATAGCAAATATTTCACATAAGTAGAGCAAAATTAGCCAAAAAAGGATATAACTGGCTACATGCATTAGCAAGGACACAGAAAACCTTTTGCTGTATCTTCCATCAAACTTTGTTACCTTATCATTACATTAGGCCATGGTTTCAAATGTCTACCAATATCAGCAGGAATGATTGAAGCATATAGCCGGAATGGATGAAGCATATCATCTTATTGCCAACTGATATTGATACTATGCCAGCATGGGTGAATATCATAGTCCATGCAGATACAGTCTCAATGGCACCAATGGTATCAATAGACAAAGTCTATCTTGGCTGCTACCATTTGAAATAGAAAAACTGTCTTCTCGTGATTCATCCTTCAATTTTGTATATTAATCATATTGAGGACATGAAACACTAAAAAGAGGCGGGTGTAGATAAGGGCAGACAAGAAAGGCCAATGTTTAGCTCATGAAATCGTCAGATGGTGGGATGCAAAACAGGAAACCAAAAACCGAACCAGGAAGAAAACAAGTCCTGGTTATGCAACTCCACTAAAATTAACTAAATTGTTAATTAATCGTTTTTACAAATGACATTCAGTAACATACAATATACTTAAAATATAAACTACTAATTAACTACATGATATATAATTTAATTATATACTACATAGTATATAATAGTGGTTCAGATCATCTTCAAAACTTTATATATAAGAAACAGAAAAACCCAACCAGAACTGAAAATATAACATATTGAATACTCGAAACCCACACTACATTTTTCCATTTTTGGAATCAATTGCAGCTCAATTTTGATTACAAACAAATATATTGACTTTTTCCCACCCCATCAATTGGTGCACTGACAATAGTAGAGAAGAGTGATGCCAGAATCAAAGAAGCCAAGACGTATTCATATCTTACATTTATGTATTGCTATTGTGGTTTTAATTATGACAATCAGATCCAACTCAGTGGTTGACTGAGATATTTATGGACAAGAACAAACAACAACGACAACCGAGATATGTTTATCAACATGTGAAGAAATTAATTTTACTAGACATTTTGGGAGCATTACTTAAAACGAATTATGTAAAATCATAGGATTAAGCTCAGTTGGATGCTACAAGAATCAATGCTCATATCCACTACACAACATTATTTAACTTTAAAAATGTAAGTCATTAGGTGAGAAACTTGTTAAAGATTAAAGTCATTACAGCTGAGCTTGAAATCAAGCGTGCCAACATGGATTGATTTCCAAAACCATACCATCCAAAAGAACAACAAAACTCTAGCATGCAACGATATTTCAAGACTTGCTCTAGACCTACTCTAATCAACAAAAATTCCAACTAGTTTATACACAAAAAGAAGAGAGAGGGAGGAGGGGAAACGGAATCTTAGAATTGACATCGATGGTGATATAGACCCAACAATACGAGTACATAGATATTAGTGAGAGGTTTGAGATGCCAATCTTTTTTCTAAGCATCAAATATGCAAAAGTAAACTTCATGAGAACTAGTTAGTAGAATATTAGATGCATTGTTTGTGTTAAAGATTTATCAAATGGTCAAAGACTAACACCACCATTTAGTTCTTTAAGTTTATGCAAGTGCTCTTGGATTATAGAGTGGGAAGAAAAAGTGAGCAAGAAAAAAAGGAAAATCATATAATTATATTTACAATGGAGGATAACAACAACAGCAATGTATCAATTAGTAACTCAACTAAAGCCCGCTATAGTGTCCATACATGAAAAAAAAAAAAACATGTATAATATCTGCACATGTGAAAAAAGGAAATTTCAGATCACTTTTAGATTTGTAATATTCAAACTCACCACAAGCAGGGTGCGGAGAACCAACATGACCAGTTAAATTGTCACCCACATCCATTATACTAATGACACAAGATGACTCTGTCATCCCATAGCCTTCAAGAACCAGACCACCAAAGCACCTGAGAGGTAGATTAGCAGCTAATCAATGAGCAAATCACAATAGTAAAAGCAGATCTACTTCAGTATTCAGGAATTTTCCTTACACTCTTAGAAAATCCATAACATCTGCTGACAATGGAGAGGCACCTGAAGACATGAATCGGACACGGCCTCCAAGCTTTTCTCTGATTTTGTTAAATACTAATCGATCCCAAATTGGTGATGGGTTCTTTCCTGAAAATAAAATAGATAACTTTTATTGACTAAAACAACAAGGATTTCAACTATGAATCCTTCACATAATTTACTTTCGATACACATTCATTATCAATAGAACCTTTAGATATTTATAAAGTTCATGTAAGTTTTGAAGAGCAATATAATCAGATTTTGAGAAAATAGTTGTCCATCAGTGATTACTTCAAAAATGTGTAGTTTGGTTAAGATAGTTCGCGCGCATATCACAGCAGTGAATGTTAAATTGATACAGGGCCAAATGACATCAAGCATAGACATGATGTTTTTGAATTATAGATGCTTCTTTCTTTTTTTAGATTAGTTCAGTTCTTAGCCTCTTACCATTTTTTATTGCTTGCATCTTGGCATTGTAGGCAGCATTAAATAACCTCTCTCGCAGGCCACCAGATGTCTTCACCGCATTCATAACACTAAAATGAAATGAGTTACATATCAATGGCAAATGATGCATCAATTCATATATAAAATTATACCAAAGGCTACATATATCTATTATTTGGTGGAAAAAATAGACAACACCAAGTTACCCATCATAGATTTTGTTGTATAATCGAGGGACACTAGAAAATAAAGTAGGCCTAAGAGCTGTCATATCCTCCATGAGCTTCAAAGTATCCTGGAAATAGAGTAACCCTTATAAAGAATCTAGAAAAGATAATTAGATACAACTTAACAGCTATTATCAAAGAAGTGGAACTTTGAACGTTTAAGGATTTTAATCTTGCGTATGCCAGCAATTGAAATGGTAGTGGTACTTCCCAACAATGAAAGAACTATATAGTAAGAAGAAAATCAGTTGGACAGGAACTAATATTTTTTATTTAAGTGAATATATAGGTGGGCAGTGCTAAGACAGCTACATAACCTCTTTCTCTCACTATTAAATTGAATAAAAATAAAGCATTGCAGCTAAAACGATACACTCAATTTGGACCACACTATCTAACTCTGAGCGGTGTGTGTACAGTTTCATTACTGAAAGCCAAATATCAACCAGTTTGATCATTACATTTCTGTTGCATCTAACATGATCTAAATTACTTGAAACAGGAACATGGGAATTCAAGTTACTCAACCAACTATAACAAACAAACTATGCAGCTTAGAACCACCAAACATGTCAAAAGTCTTCATAATGTTAGTCTCTATAAGTTACATAAAAATTAGCAATGTTGTAAGTCCTGGCCAAACCATAAAAGGACTTTTATTGAAAATAAGTCTAGCACTACTGTGAACTGTCAATCTTTCATATAAAAATTAAACCAATTCAGAAGTCCTAGCTATTTCTGTGTTATTTTATACAACTATAAGTTCTAGAATTTTTTTGCTTAACAAATAAAAGTTATAGCAGAATTGAAATTCAGACCCCCTGATAGAAACCAACTGCAACTCCAAAATATGCACACAAAATCTGGTTAACACGCTCATAGATATGAGCCAAAGGCAGATATGATATGTATCTGCAAGAGAAAACAAATAAATATTTTAGACACGCCTTAATCAACCTGATAGAAGAACAAGAAACAGTAAACCACAGATAAGAATCACTAACACATCTGAAGGATAGAACTTAGTATTCAAGCTAGATCCAGCAGCATTTGAAATCAAGTTTCCATGAGTAAGTACAACTCCCTATTGCACATCAATCACCCATTATTAGTCAAATAACAAATATGAGAAGGTATTTTCTTCTAAATGAAGATCCATATAGCATTTTGTACCAAACTGAAACTTTTAGAGTACCTTAGGTGTCCCAGTTGTACCACTGGTATAGCAGATAGTTGCAACATCTTCAGGCTTTGGTGGGCAATGTCTCTGAATATTACTTTGCCCCTAATTAACAATCCAGAATTAGTTGAGGATATGAATAGAAGACCGCACTTAAAGATACATGTAGTTAGCAGGAATTTATGTTGGAGCAAGACAATGATTTTGATTAAAACTAAGTAATGGGTCAGGGATTTCATTTTCCTGTAATCAGCTAGAAAAAAATGGAAGATTGATACGAGAACACCAAATAATAATTGCAGTGATGGTGGAGAAAAAAAAAAATCAAAGTTAGGCTAAAATTGTAGGCCAAGGATCGTTTTTTTAGTTCCTAGATTGTTCATTTTCCATTTTGCCTCATGTATCCTCCCAAAAGAATTGACTTCAAGCATGTTCCTAAAATTAATCAGCAAACCAAATGCCTCTCCACTATGACCATCATTCAGAATGTAAAGATGGATTTCAAGTCTTTGGTCAAATTGTGTGGTGGATTGAAAATGATGTAGTTCTGGTTAATACCTTGACTTGATGGACCTACTACTGTAACTATTTAGGCATTTTGGAATTTGCACTGTGACACATAGGTTTAAGTAGCATTCAATAAATAAAAGATTAAAAGGAAGAGCTGACATTGAGTTGATCAAAATAAAAGACTCAAATAGCACAATTTCTATGCAGAAGAGGTAACTCTGTCAAACAACAAAACACAAACATTCAATTAAGTCCCACAACCCAACAAAAATTCCATTGATATAAATCATTACCATGTATTAAAACCAAGCCTTGTTAAGTGTTTCTAAAGTCTTAATCTTGGCGCGCCTTGTTAACTGTTTCTAAAGTACAATATCATAAGATATAAGTCTACATTAGTTCTTTAATTCTATTTGCTGCATAATCTTGACTCTTGAGAAAGTTTAAGACATAAGGTAAAAGCAACTTACTTCGCTAAGCAGTTTTGAATAAGTAATAATCTTCACCGAAATCGCTGAAGAAACCAAGGGCATCTTCTCATCTATTCCACCAACAATCTATGAAAGAAATCAAAATTAAGGAAAAAACTGGAGACAATTATTCATGATCAGAATAAAGAATTAGCTTTCAGAAACCTTACCACTATCAAACGAAGAGATGGCATCTGAGATAAGAAGCTAAGAAGCTGCAAACAAAAATATAAGTTTCAACTTTCAAATAAGAAATCAACATTGCGCTCAATAAAGATTTAAAATCAGAGACAGTAGTAAAGGTCAGTCTTCAGTTTAAAGCAACTTAAAGTTACTTCAAGAATAGAATATAATTAGGAGGAAATCTGCATAGCAAGGATTTTGGATAAATTTACAGAAGAGTAAATTATCCAAGAAAAAAAAAGAGAAATATTGGTTTTTGCAACTTTAAAAAATCCAGGGTGTGAACGGACCCAAGGAAATTTGGCACGAGGAGAACAGAAAATAAATGCAAGTGGATTTTTGGTTTATCACGCCTTAAGCAAAAAATCAAACACCAAAGAGAAAGCATGGGATCACCCGACTCACATTGCTCAGTGTTTGGGGTACACAAATAATGACCTCAACTGATGCATGATTAACTATATACTGCACAGCATCAGGTCCTGCAGACATGCCTGTACTGATTACCAACCAAAAGAATAGGAAAAAAAAAACACAAAGACAAGTAAGAAAAAAACATACCCAGTGTATCATAAAGAGGCACAGATATATAAGAGTATGCTGAGCAGGCATGGTCAAAAATGATCCACTCTGGTCTGTTTATAAAATAGAGTCCTACGCATGCACCCTGTCCATAAAGCATATTAGAATGATTTATTGTTAAAGACAAGATGAAGAAAGATCAATCAGATCTAACTACTTAATGGTTCATCAAACCCACAGCACCAATAAAATTCAGGTAAGATGCATGAAGTGAATAGACTTAGCTACGGTAAGCACCAATTGAGTCAAGTTGGTTTATATAAATAAATAAATAAAAGACCCTACCCTCTCTAGGTTATTTCCGGACACATACAACAATAACAATCAAACTTTATCCCACTAGGTAGGGTCAACTATATGGATCTTTTTATATCATTGGACTCTATCCCCTTTTATATCATCATCTATAAATATTATCTTATTTTATTGTTGCTAACCAAGTTTTTTTAGTCTTCCTCTTCCTCATTTGATGTGTGTGTTTGTCATAGTTTCATATCGCCTAACTAGAGTATTTATTGGTCATCTAAGTGCATGCTCATACCATCTTTAATGTGTCTCTCAAAGTTTTTCCTTAATAGATGCAACTCCAACTTTCTCTTTAATACGCTCGTCTCTTATTCTGTTCATCCTCGTATATCCACACATCTACCTTAACATCCTCATCTTTGGAACTCTCGAGTCATAGCCCAACATTCAATTCCATATAACATAGCAGGTCCTACTACGGTTTTATAGAACTTTCCTTTAAATTTTAGAGGACTTCAACCATCCTACTTGTATTTTATATAAGACATCTCTCTCAATCCCTCTATCGTTTTGCAAAAATGATCCTAATATTTAAAGTTCTCAGTTTTAGGCAACTCGTCATCTCCTATCTTAACAATTGTCTTATAATTATCTAATATTGCTAAACTTAAATTTCATATATTCTGTCTTTATTCTATTAAGCCTAAAACCTTTCCTTTCTAGTGTTTCTCACTAGATTCTAATTTAGCATTTACTCCTTCACGTGTTTCTTCTACCAAAACAATATCATCTACAAACAACATGCACCATAGTACTATGTCTTGAATGTGTGCAGAGTTGGTCCATAATTAGTGTAAAAAGATAGAGACTTAGAACTGATCCTTCATGTAACCATATCTTTATTGGAAATATTTCAATTACTCCACCTGAAGTCTTCACTCTGGTCATTACATTTTCGTATATATCCTTAATTAGTTCACTATATGTTACGCTCAAGGTTTAAAATTTCGACCCGTGCTGAGGTTTCGGTCCCAGACCGGAACGATACGGTTTCGGTTTCGTATCGTGCCGTGCCGATACGGTTTCGGTATTTTTT
>JBAMIE010000103.1:7237380-7248388 GCA_037177295.1 Kaempferia parviflora
AATGATAGATGAGATCTCATATGTTAGAATCTTGAAACATTATACAATTTCCTTTATTATGAATTGATTGTAATTGTCAATAGAATGTGATATGTTATGAAACTAATCTACATGATGTAATACATGATATGTGGTTGTCTTTGAATGGATAAGTAATATGTGTACACATGTGGAAGGGGCCTTGGTGACAGAGGGCATCCCTACTTATAGTTGTCTACGGAGGAAATTCCGGTAAGAAGAATAATCATGTAAGGTTTCCTTTGTGCTTGAACATTCTTTTTTAACCCAATGTTAGGAAGAGTTTGTATTAATCTAGAGACGTATGACCGGGGAGCCCTAGTGACAAGGGTAATCCTTTAACTGAACTCTCTAAATTAGCCTCCCTTCTTACTATCATTAGGGACCTAAGTAGGAATAACTAACACTCTATTTGGATATGTTTAGTATACATGTAGGATCCCTACAAATTTAGAAATGGAAATTAGGGATTGACTAATCATCTTGTATCAATCATCCAACAAAATGAAACCCACACTCAAGACACATCGTTAAAACTTGGTTTTCCTTAGTTTTCTTACTTCTTGGTTTTCCCTTGTTTCACTAACTTTTGTCACAACTCAACGTTTAATCTCGCTGCTCTACGTGAGCACACTTACTAATGCTTAGAATTCAATTATCTTTGGATACGATAATCTTTTATATTACTTTGATATTCCCATACACTTGTGGGTGTATCAACTGGTCCCTGAACCAGTCGATTGGTACCATTTTCACCCCCAAACTATATTTTTGACCCAACTTCAGAAATGCACAAGTAATTCCACAGACCTCCAAAAATTCTCAAATTTTGTGAGGAGGTTTATTTTACCCGTGTCTACTTGGGAAAAATATATATAAAAATATATCTATTATAAATCCCAAGATTGACATAAACTCTAAAACTAGCTAAAAGTTTCAATGAAACCTTGACCTAAAGTCCTAGTTTTGGATCACCCTTGATGTTTCTGCCAATACTAAACTTCAATTCTTCCCTAGCATTTGATTACATGGTATCTACACATCAAAATTTTTTTTTTCATGCAATATGATCCCAAATCATATTTTTATGCATGAATTTCCCTTTCAATGTGTCAATTCACTAGGTTTGAGATTCAAATCTATCTCAAACCATTTGGCACACAATTGGCATCTCTACCATATGTCCTAAAGGCTCTTTGAGCTCACCCTTAAGCTCATAGCCTTAGCTACCTCCCTAGGTGACTCACTTGTCATAAATGTACCTCCGGTGCATGTTGACCTATATACATAACCTCCTTAACCTTGGACGCCTTGTCCTTGGTCAACCTCTCCTTATCCTTAACCTTGGACACCTTGTCCTTGGTTACCTTATCCTTGGCATATGCTCTCTTGGCCTTGGAGGAATGAGGTCTACCATCTTTGGATCTCCGACTACCTAAAGTTCCATTCAATTCCCACAATCCAGGATAGAATGCCTTGATTGACCTTTCTAACCAATCAAGCTTTTCCCTCAAAGCTTGATTTTCTAATTCTAGGGTTTTCATCCTAGAATCCATTTGTCCACCATAGACAACCCTAGACCTACCCACCTTCCTAGGCATGTGTCTCCCCTTCTTGGGATTAATGCCTAGACTTTCAACCACCTTTCTCTCCTTAGGCAAGGATAGTTATTTCCTTTTAGGTCTAGTTTTAGGTTTCGATCTCCTAGGGTTATCAACCTTGTAACCCTATTCCTATCATTATACCTAAATCCTAAATTATGCTTAGGCAAATAATTTACCTTACTACCTTCAAGCATATAACAATGGGACACAAGATTAAAAACTAAGTTAGGAGTTACCTACCCTTTTACCTTGGAAGCTCCCCCTAGACTTGAGTTCTTCTTCTTCCTTTCCCATTTCTTCAAATGCTCTAATTTCTTGAGCTCTCCTCTCCTTGGACACTTGGTGTGATAGTGACCGTACACTCCACATGTAAAGCATATAATGTGCTTCTTATCTTTTTTCACTCTACAACTCATATTAGCTTCAAAATGAATTGACTTAAGTTTAGGATCTACCTCCTTTACCTTCTTAAGCAATGGATACCTACTCTTGTAGTGTCCCATCTTACTATATTCAAAGCACTTGATGTGAGCTTTCGAGCTCTTCTTGGTACTTGACGTAGAAGGTTGACTTTCCTCCTCTTCTTCCCTTGGTGATGTTGACATCTCACCATATTCCTCCCTTGAAGATGTATATGATTCCATCTCCTCCTCTCTTGATGATGTTGACGCTTCCACTTCCTCCTCCTTCTAAGATGTGGCCTCCCTCAACTTTATTAGATGTTGACTCCGTGTCAACATCCAATTTGCCCTTCTCTTGGACCGGTGAGCCCATCTCCTTAGACTCCTCCACTTCTTGTCCTCGTGTGGGTTCCTCATGAAATGTAATAACCTTCTTCCAAAGGTCACTTGCACTCGTGTACTCATCTACACTAGACAATATATTAGAAGATAATAAATTGATTAAGATACCGATTACCTTCTTATTGGCCTTCGATCGGTCCCTTTGATCCTCAGTCCAATACCGAGGTCGTAGATACTTCCCCTTCTTATTCGTTGGGGTTTCGAAAGGCTCCTCCAATATCATCCATTGGTTCCAATCCATTTGGAACCAACTCACTATGTGATTCTTCCAATAATGGAATTTATCGCTCTCGTACGGAGGTGTAATCCTTGTGTCCCATCCTAGCGGACCTTCCAATTCTATCTTCTCCTCCAATACACTTCTAGTTGTGCTCCTTTCGGCGATGAGTCCGATAAAGAGCTCTCCTAGCTCTGATACCACTTGTTAGGACCTATGCACCGGCTATAGGGAGGTGAATACGCCAACACCCTAAATCGTCACTTCTTCCTACGTTGTTAGTGTACGCAGCGGGATACAAAATAAACTAACAAAAAAAAGATGACAAACCTATAATGTGGTTTGGAGATTAGGGCTCCTACTCCACGGCTATCCGAAAGATGGACGATCCCTGATCCGTAAGTGGATGACCCCCCAGAAACTTAGGCTATCTCGTGTTGCTCCTTGTGGGTAGAGAAACCTCACCACAACTCTTCCGAGAACTCTCGGATGTACACACACGGTAGACTACTAATTTGATGTTAATCACACCAAATTTTGTCAACCTTACCAAGCACACAAAGCTTGGTTTATATAGGCAATTAGCTCAACACAAAGCTGATCTGCCCGTTACTAGTCGCCTAATCCAAGCATCAGTCGACTGGTCCACTCACAACGACTACTTATAGAAGACTCAAAGGCTAGCCAACGGCTAGCTACCAGTCGCCTGGTCCAAGACCAGTCGACTGGTGCAGTCGCATAGTCTTGGACTAGGCGACTGGTGTAGGCGACTACCCACACGACTGATCTTTCTGTAAGTTTTATTTTTCACCATAGAACACTTACCAGTCGCCTGATTATGATATGAGTCAACTGGTACAACCCTAATCTAGGGTTTTCACTCCGAGTACAGTCCCTCAGTACTCGTCTTCGCCCGACCAAACTAAATCTAGCCTTCTAGCTATCTTCCATCAGCCTTACGCCCCTCGGATGTCTCCCCATCCTTCGCGCCTTGCCTTCTAGATGCTTCCATTGGCCTCGGTCCTTGTTGACGGGTCTTCCAATGCCAAGTCCCACTTGGGCTTACGCCGCCAAGGCACCTCCTTGGACTTATGCAACCAAGCATCTACCTGCACTTCACCTGCTGTACCTATCTCCTGCACACTCACCATACATATTAGATACAACAATAAATCTAACTTAAACCTTTGCTCAAATATCAAAATCTAAGGTATCTAGATTGCTTCAACAAACATTATATCATAACTATTTCACACATCCTAAAAATCAGAGAATCTACTCCATTGTGAAGGAGGAATAAACCAAAGACATAAAATAAAGCATTCTTACAACTAAAGTCCGAGAATAGAGGAGAAGAGATGCTTAGCGTTGCATTGTCAATGTCTTTGAAGTCTCTCTTTGCTCCAGAGGAGAATGGATCATCGATAACTTAAAGATGGAGGCCCTACCCCAAGGAGAGTGGAGGAACCCCAAACTAAGGATCTCCTCGATAGTTCAAAAGGGGAGAAAGTTCCCCTTCTATAGGTAGGGGTGTGCCCCCTCACTTTCTCCACCACACGGAAATGCCTTGGGGCATGACTGGGGCATATGTACCATGGCCGAGGGTGGCACAGTCGTGCCTCAAGGCACGGATAGACCGTGGCATTCGTTAGAAGAACGGGGCATGACTGGACTATGTCTCTTGTTGATAAGAGGGACATGACCGTGTCTCAGGGCACGACTGTCCCATGTGTTTGGCTGGGAGGAGAGGCACGACCATGCCTCAAGGAATGATCAGGCCTTGTGCAGCGTTGAGAGTCAGGCAATGTCGTGCCTTTTGGCATGACTCCAGTAGTTGATTTGTTTCGTCACCCTATTTGTTCTGTTTCTGCTCCATTTTTAATCCAATTTGTGTCCTGTCAATTAAAATATGCAAAGAGCAAATCTTCGAACAAATAGAATGAAAATATGATATAATGATGAAATAGAGTGTAACAAACATAGATTATACTCATAAAATATAAGTAGATGTGAGTTAAATAATGCCTATAAACATATATAATTTACACAAATCACACCCATGGACTTAATCCTTTACTTGTCCTCAAGTAAAAACTGCAATCTAGACTACTGTGGCTAAATGGCGCATCATAATTCCTAGTAAATCAGTCTAAACCTATCTAATGATTTCATTAGTGATCAAGATAGAGAAATTATTTGAGTATGCCCTAAGAAATAGTTCTCCGTGCTTAGTGAAGTAGTGGCCTAAAATTTTTAAGTTTCAATCCCTAAGCCTCTGGGCTTTCTTGCTAACCCATAATATGGAGGGAGCTTTCATCGTGGGAATAATATCTTGAGGAATTGCTCCCTCCTTCTTCTTCTCCTTGAAGATTTTCTCTAGAGGTTGGAGAAGGTGCAGTTGCAGTATCCAGGCCAAGAGTGCAATTATTACAATTGATGTTAAGGTTTTGTTTAAAATAAATTAATGCATCGACAAAAGTGAGAGTGTATAGTGTTAGGTTTTCCAGCTATCCACCACTTCCCACTGAGAGGGTTGTATACTAATATCGTCATCTGCCCTACCTATTATACCATCCTCAATCAAGCATGTATTATCAGGAGTTGCAATAAGTACAACAACAAGGTTGGTTGAAGATGCATCGATAGTCCTTTCAATATCCATATTATCGTCTAATATATTATCATCATGAAAAATAGTAGAGGAGTCTTATAGAGACACAGAATCATAAGAAGAACAACCATCAACTCTACAATTCATCCCTTCTAAAATATCATTTAATTGTATCTCTAAATCTGGACTTGACGCATCCACTTGCTATAGGAAATAGAGAAACAAGGTCCCTCGTTGCACCATGAGCTCTTCTAATTTTTGAAACGTGGTCTTTATTTGATTGGGAGTTGAAGTTTCCATGCTGGAGTTTCCATGTCTTGGGAGTCCTCCTAGTAAGTTAGCTCATCAGGTTGCAATTGATGTGGTACATCTAATAATGAATTATCCTGATTTACTTGAGAAATATACTCAACACTTTGTAAGTAGTTATAATCAAAATTTTGATGATCCATCTAATCCTGATTATAGTGATGAGATGGGTCAGGGATATGCTGTTGTGATAGTAACTGCTCATTTTGCTCAGAAGTGTGCTGGTGTTGAAAGTTTTGAGTTTGATGATCTCCCAAATCATATCTATAAGTGTCAGGAACTAGACCATACATGTCTTGATGTTCATGTTGGAATAGATTCTCAAGTACTATGGGAAGGCTAGTAGCTTTTTGAAAGTAGTGACATAAAGCAGCCTGATGGGATGAGCTACTGCAAATTTTGCAGATGTCATCAGTTTGTTCAGTGAAAGGGCAAGCATTTTTCCAAAAGAGATGACATCTGGCAGTTGAGTGGGTTAGGCTACCACAAACTCTATTGATGCTCATCATTTGCTCAGTATCTAAAT
Organism: Kaempferia parviflora; assembly: GCA_037177295.1. NCBI lineage: Eukaryota > Viridiplantae > Streptophyta > Magnoliopsida > Zingiberales > Zingiberaceae > Kaempferia > Kaempferia parviflora. The sequence goes on from JBAMIE010000103.1 coordinate 7,243,469, forward strand.
TATAAATTGCATTGAATCTTCTAGGTTACCAAGAATATAGATCCATGTCTAAAGAAAATTTCTAGTCTCACCTAAAACAATAGCAATAAAATCACAAGACATAGAGAGTAATCATGACATAGCACATGGATATAGAAGGTATAAAGTAATCAAGGCACCTGACAAATTTTGGATTGGTTAAAAAAATACAGAATTTAAAAACAAAAAGAAAAGAAAAAATATCTAGAGTAACTCATATGTTAATCAACTAATGTTAATCGGAAACAATCCCCGACAATGATACTAAATACTTATTGTGTAGCAATAAGTGCATAACCACATCATTAGTAATAAAAAGATATTGATCTACAGGGACTGTTGATTAAGCACTAGTTGACTTTAGACGACAAATTATCTAGACAATCGAGAGTGAGTTGTTCTAAAGCAAGCTTAAGAGAGAGAGAGAGAGAGAGAGAGAGAGAGAAGAAAGAAGTTGGAATGGGAGAAGATTCTAGGAGTTCAATTTCACTATGATTCTAGTTAATGTCCCTATGCATTGATCATCTACTTAACTCCATGCTTACATTCTTATAAGACTTTTAATTAAAGTCTGGCATAACCCTGTGTAGATCGCATCGGAGAGTTTACTCGAGTTCAAACTCCATTAAGTAAAAAAGTAACTCTAGAAAGTTTGGTTAAAGAGTTCCCCTAGGGCCTCAGTTATACAATCACTAGAGTTATCTGATTTAAGTGGAAGAGGTAACCTAGAAAGTCTAGTTAAAGGGTTATCCTTTATCACAATGCCCTGTGGTCATATAGTCTCCAAATTATACAAGTCACCTCCTAACATTAATTTGAAAATAACCTTTCAAACTCGAATTAGCTTCTCTTATCGGGAACCACCCTTCGTTATAAGGAAATACCATAGAAAGTAAGGGATACCCTTTGTCACAGGGTCCCCAATTATACAATCCAAAGCACATCCTCTGCACCGTGGACAAAACTCTACATATAAATGTATTGACCTCACATACATTTCGTCAAACACATACAATGCATAACACACAAGAACAAGATATAAAAATATCATTGAATAAGTAAATAAGTAAATTTATAATTCATACATCAACATCATATCATAACTACTTCTTACATTCTAATAATCGGAGAATCCACTCCATTGCAAAGGAGGAACAAACCAAAATCCAATAATAACAAAGAAGGGTTGCTTAGCGTTGTGTTGTCCATGTCTTCGGAGCGTCTCCTTGCTCTGAAGAAGGATGGATCATCGATGACTTGAAGATGGAGGCTCTAGTGTTTCCTCTAAAGGGAAAAACCCTACCCCGGGGGGTGGGGGGTGGAACCTCAAACCAAGGATCTCCTCGATAAGTTAAAAGGGGACAAAGTTCCCTTTTTATAGGTAGTGGGTTGTGCCCCCCTTGATTTCTCTGCCACACGATCGTTCCTAGAGCACGACCATTGCGTGTGTGTCACCGCCCGGGAAGCACGACAGTGCCTGAAGGCACAACCAAATCGTGGCATTCACTAGAATAATAAGGCACAATCATGTTTCTTTCTTAGAAGAGGGATACGGTCATGCTTCAGGACACGGTCGTCTCGTGTGTCTAGATGGAAGGAGAGGCATGGTCATGCCTTAAGGAATGGCAAGGCCATGTGGTGTCCTGAGAGTCAGACACGACCATGCCTTTTGGCATGACCCTAGTCGTTGATTTGCTTCGATACCCTATTCTCTCCATTTCTACTCTATTTTTATTCTAATTTGTGTCATGTCAATTAAAACAAGAAAAGAATAGATCTCTGAACAAATAAAATAGAAACATGACATAATAATAAATATGGTGCAACAAACATATATTATACTCATGAAATATAAATAGATGTGCATCAAACAATGTCTAGAAACATATATAACCTACGCACACCAATGAGATTGGACAACATCAATTCTATAAGGCTAGCATATGTTATGCTCCTTTGTTATCCAAACAGTCAGTCCTCACTAACTGAAAATATTGGGATGTTGAGTGTTAACATATGGATATTGGTTAAGAATATCTAGTTCATTGGATGTGACCTATTATGAGATTTTATGTGATTCTTTACATGTTGATGAAGATCTCATTGCAGCTCAAGTACAAGTTTCCTTAGACTGAGGTATTCAAGTTGTCTTGGAGGCTTATATTTTGACATCTTGACAATCATCTCCTAGGAGGTGCAAGTATAGGATGATTGGGTATAACTTAATATACTCGAAGGTATTTGAATATCTCACAGAGGATTTACCATTCCTTTTATAAGAAAAGGTACACCCTATAACCTATTGTCAGAATTATTACTCGTAAGTCTTTGGCCAAAGCATTACACATCAAGAGGTTGATCTTCTTGGACACGTGTTTGAGTTATTTGAATCCACAAGACAAGGAATTACTACTTGGGGTAAGTGTGACGTAGTCAGCTTAGTGGGGACCAACACATAGATGATAAGCGTGTTGTAAATAGAGTTTACATAGTGTTTTCATGTTGTATTTAACCTACTTTTGCATACATTATTAGATATATCTTGACCCAATACTTTATTTTCATGTTTTATTACTCCACGGTACTTCTCTCATGCATTTTGGTTGACAGGAGTGAAGCTTAGAGTGAAATGGGGAGCGAAAATGCCTACGTGAAGAAGAGAAGGGAAGAAGGCCTGCCTGCCACGAGCGCTCGTGCCTCATGGCACGAGCTTTGCCCCACTCGGGTGGCTTCCCACGGGCGCTCGTACCCCAAGGCAAGGGTCGTGCCCGCCTTTGGAGATTCCCCATGACTTGCTCGTGCCCTGCTCAGACACCGCGCAATAGGCGCTCGGGCTCCTGTGCCACTTGGCACGAATCGGGCTCCTGTGCCACTTGGCACGACCTATGTATATAAAGGATTTTTCCCCATTGGATTGGGAATCTCGAATCGGGGTTGTCCAAGGACCCCCAAGGAGGAGGCTAAAGGAGTATATGAGTCATTTCGGATCCATCTTTGCGCCAAGGAAAGATCGGGAGTAGCTAGGAGGAGGATTCATCTAACAATCTGAGCTTTTCTTTCTGTTCTATGTTTTTTTGGATTTAAAACTATTTGATTTTGATTGTTAAATATGTTTGCTGATTGTAACCCCTCGTTTATGGGGTAATCACTTGGATTCTAAGGTTAGGTAGTACCCTCTATGCGATGTTAATATTATTTCTCTGATCTATGCATGTTTTCTTATCTTGTTTCATGATGTATTGGATTGTGATCCGGATTTACTGCGTTAACACAATCTTCATGCCAAAAGAACGAGATTCATATCCCATGAGGGTTTGGGATGAACCGAAAGGAGAATCCGACCTGTAAAAAACTGAGACACAGAGAGTCGGATATAAAATGCAACCTGGTATGCCACGAAGAACCCTAGATTGTCACTAAACTTAATGGATCAAACCTAATTCATTAACATGCAGTAGGAAAAGAGGGTAATTAGAGATAGTGAGATGTAGTGATAGGGTCCTCTCTAAGTTACGATACCTATTTACGATCCTTCCGAATCTTGGTAGGAAAAACTAGAAAGGAAATGTTTTAAGCTTAATAGAATAAAGATAGAATATATGAAATTTAAGTTTAATAATATTAGACGTAATGAGATAATTATTAAGATAGGAGATAACGAGTTGCCTATAACTGAGAACTTTAAATATTTAGAATCATTTTTGTAAAATAATAGAGAAATTGACAAGATATCTTACATAAAATATAAGCAGGATGGTTGATATGGAGGAGAGTGTCGAATGTTTTATGCAAGCGTAAAGTACCTCTAAAATTTAAAAGAAAATTCTATAAAATTGCATTTAGACCTAGTATGTTATATAGAGCTGAATGTTGGGTTATAATTCAAGCACATGATTAGAAGATAAGAGTTGCAAAGATGAGGATTTTAAGGTGGATGTGTGAGCATACGAGGATGGACAAAATAAGAAATGAGAGCATTGGAGAGAAAGTCAAAATTGCATCTATTGAGGGAAAACACTGAGAGACATATTTAAGATAGTACGAGTATGTACTTAGACAACTAATAAATACTCAAGTTAGACGATGTGAAACTATGACAAATACGCACATCAAACGAGAAAGAGAAAAATAAAAAAAAAATTGGTTAGTAATAATTAAATAAAATAAAATCTATTTAAGTATAGATGATGATATAATAAAAGATGGTTATATAGTCTATTCTACCTAGTGGGATAAGAATTAATTAGGGTTGTTGTATTGATTTGAATTTTTTACTTACAGTTCATTTCTCTATTATCCATTCATGCAGAAAAAAAGTAAATCGACCATAAAAGTTATTCCTGGGAGTAAATAGATAAATGACAAAGGAAGATGAGTTTGTGAGACGCGACGTCCCTTCATGAGTGTGGAAAATGTGCATTACTAACTTTGGATTTTTTCCATGCATAATCTATCATACGGTGTCAGCCCACCCAATATCTATCTAAATCTCCATTCCAACCAATTAAAAAATTCCGTGAAGTACCAGGCAATGGCCCTACCTACATCGGGGAAGAGTTGCGTGGAGAGCAACAGAAACAACAGTAGAGACTAGAGAACAAGCTGGATGCTGGACGTAGGCAATGCTCACCATAAATATTATGAATCACGCATTATACTCGCTACATAAATCCTAATCACTCCTTTTTGACTCTCGTTTCCCAGATCTCACTGTACATGCCTGTTTTCCTTCAACAGGCCAGTCTACGTCTGCCGAAACTAGATATATATAATTAATCCTAGAAACCATCACAGTATACTAGATATTAATGCTTGCTACTTTGGACGTCCTTGTCGCACACCGCTCTCCCCACACCGTCCACAGAAAACAACACCACTCCCCTCTTGTACTTTCTTGGTTAG
>JBAMIE010000103.1:7275751-7286862 GCA_037177295.1 Kaempferia parviflora
GGAGAAAAGTTTGTTTTTTTTTCCTTTTTTTTTTTTTTTTTTTTTTTTTTTTTTGTGCTCGTAGTTTCTCATCCTAGGGTTTTGGTCCCTATTTCTGGGAAGCCCAGTTTGCGAATTTGAAATGTTTTTTTTTTGGTGTTATTTTCGGAGGTAGTTGGTTGATTTGGTGTAGAAACTGCGAGAAACGTGGGATTTTGATGGGGTTCCTTTTCAGGTCTGAATATTGTGAAGAATCGTAGCTTTTTTGCAAGGAAAAGTCACTGAATTGTATTAGAGGGAGGAAATAAACCATTTTGGTTGGGCGATTCTGTTTCTGAAGTCACAAAATGGAGGGGAATTTGCCTGCTGGAAGCATGATCCCAGGAGTTTCCTATGGTATGCTAGGTTTGCAAGGAAACATGCATAACCATCAAAGCTCAATGATCCACCAGTCTATACATGATGATTTCCCAATGTCAGGCAATCACCTGCAAGGATCTGATCATCGAACAGGGGCTTCTGTCATGGATTACAGTAAAGGACAGCATAACAAGACCTCCATGAGCGATGATGATGAACCTAGCTTCAATGACGATGCCGGCGATGGCCATCAAGAGGCTGGGAAAGGGAGGAAGGGATCCCCATGGCACCGCATGAAGTGGACGGATAGGATGGTGAAGCTTTTAATAACTGCTGTATCTTACATAGGAGAAGATGCTACTTCTGAGTGTGGAGGGAGGAGGAAGTATGCAATCTTACAGAAAAAGGGGAAGTGGAAGGCCATATCAAAAGTGATGGCCGAGAGAGGTTGTTATGTTTCGCCTCAACAATGCGAAGATAAGTTCAATGATCTAAATAAAAGGTACAAGAGGCTCACCGATATTCTTGGCAGGGGCACATCTTGCAAGGTTGTTGAGAATCCAGCATTATTGAACCGTATGAATAACCTTTCTGAAAAGATGAAGGAAGATGTAAAGAAGATTTTGAGCTCAAAACATCTTTTCTATGAGGAGATGTGCTCGTATCATAATTGTAACCGGTTGAATTTACCCGCTGACCCAGCGCTTCAACATTCACTCCAGCTGGCGCTACGAAGTAGAGATGAGCACGACACAAGGAGGGGCTCACACGAAGATGTCGATGAAGATGATCAAAGTTCTGATAGTGATGATGAGGAAGGAGATGCTGAGGAGCATAATGCAGTGCGTGGTGACGTATCATGCTTTCCAAAGAGGATGAAGCTTGGGGTGGACCATGAGGCAACAGTTTTTGGAAACCCATCAGGTTCGCACGGTTGTGGTAGAGGCCTCCAACCTCAAGGTTTGGCAGTCGATATGAACCAGGTGTTGCCAGATGGATCTAAATCCACACTAGTACAACAACAATGGGAAAATTCTTATTCTCTTCAGCTCGAAGAGAAGCGGTTGCAAATTCAAGCTGAGATGCTGGAACTTGAGAAGCAACGCTACAAGTGGCAAAGGTTTAGTAAGAAGAAAGACAGAGAACTAAACAAGATGCGGATGGAAAATGAACGAATGAAACTTGAGAATGAACGTATGTCCCTTGAGTTAAGGCAAAAGGAGATAGAAATGGATCTCATGTTAAAGAGGACCTAGCTAAGTTCCTTGGACACCCCGAAATTGTGCACCACCAATAAGGTATGCATAGGTGATTCGAGTCATTTACCTGTAGCCAAGCTTTGAGGGTATTTTTGCTAGTAAAAGTACCAACGGGCTTGTTATAATAGCAATGAAACTCTTTTCTGAAAATTCGAACTTCAACTTCTTCCCAATGGCCTTGTAACTCTTAAAATTTCTTTCTTCCTCTATATTGAATTGTTTTCCTTTCCTGTCAAAGCTTCAGTGTGGTTTCTGTTAGTTTTGCACATTTCTTGCTCTTGGATCTAAGATTAGAGTTCCATTTTATCTTCTAGTTTTGGTGCATATATCAGATCTAAATCTTATGACTGCTGTAACAAAAGAGTTAATAACCTTGTTCTTTGTTGGTCAAGTTGTATGTTCTCTTGGATGAACTGATGCCCTAGGTTTATTCCACCCTCCCTTGTTGACTCCACCTACAATGATCACTTGGACTGTGTCATCCCTCATTTGCTTTTCGCACCCTTCATTGAAAACAGAAGAAGAAAGCCGCCATTCTTGGAGGCTCTAGTGGGCAGGTGCACATGATCCTTGGAGCCTAGTGTTGTTGCCTATGCACGGACGACTAAATTGACATAATGCTCTTGCTCATGTTTTTCCTTATGTGTAGCTAAACATGGGCCTAGCCGATTCCACCTACTGGGATAAGGCTTGGTTGTTATTATAGCTAAACATGGGCCTATGGGAATACTCTACAGATGAGTAATTGGCAGTTTACGCAACCTTCTTCATTGACGAAGCTCCAACAGGCTTCTACACCAACTTGTGAGATCTTTGGCATATAAACAAATTTGGCATCAGGTAGATATAGAAACAAATAAATAGCCTACAACCTAATTGCTATAGCTTAGTTCAAAATAGTGAATATTGTAGAGGTTGGACGTTCGTTCTAACTGTTCTTAGGGCATCTCCATCCGGATCCCTTTTACACCAAAATGGTGTAAAAGGGATTCTAAAAATGCTCTAATCAATGTCCTTTATTTTGTACCATTTTGGTACAAGTGAACAGTGAATCACCATGGTGTAAGTGTTTTTTTTTAATGTTTTAATATGTTTTTGAATTTTTTTGAATTTCTAAAATTACTTTCTTTAATAAAATATATTACAATATTAAATTTATATTTAAAATATTCTTAAATATTATAAATTAATATTATTTAATTTAATTTATTATGTAAATTTCCTTTTAGGGTAAAAAATGGTGTGTATTGATTGGAGTTGGAAAAATATTTGGTGTTAAAATGATACTAAATTGGTGTAAAAAATATACCAAAATGAGTTTTATGGTTGGAGAGGATCTTCTTGATGACTTTCTACTGCTGCTTTCTTCTTGTTTAATAGAGAATAAATTGCATTGAAGAATGCATATACTTGTTAGGGGCTGCACTTTTTCTAGTCACCATCAAGCATTTTAAAGAGCTAACAACAACGTCAACTTATGTTTCATTGTTGACCTTGTCTTTCTACTTCCGCCACCTTCCCATGGTTAATTATTTTGTTGATTATCCTGGACTCTATGTTTTCTAATCTGGTTAATTATTTTTTTCATTATGTGTTCGATGATGATCTTGCTCATCATGAATTGTGGAACTCATTAGAATGAATCTTAACTGATCTGACCACCATCTTGGCCTAGCCACCATCCCCTTTCTTGCTCCCGCCTCCACTATTTCAGAGAGTAAAAGGAGGATGTTCGGAGAAGTCCTTGAAGGTAAAAGCTCTCTTTACTACTTGTCGATGCGATCAAGCTCCCAAGGCAAATCGCATGGGGTCCCTCTCATATGAGCTCGAGAGACAAAGGAAAATGTCAAGAGACAATAAGACCAAATTATTTATTAAATATTGTAATAAAAAATTCTTCCTACTTTATTGGTCATTAAGTAATATTTAAATAAATATTATATTACTATTTTTCTTAATTTTCACATAATTCTAGAAAATATTAAAAGATTGAAATGAGATCAAATTACCTTCTTTCTTGCATGCATCCAAATATTAGCGAAGAATTGATTTATTTATTTTCCTTACTTGATATAATTTTTTTCAAATAAAATCATCCATATCATTTAACTAATTGAAAAAGTTAAATAAAACAATTCAATAGACTCCTATCTATCACTTATATCTTTTTCTCTCAATTTAGAGGTTGATATTAATTTAAAATAAAAAAAATGTAATTCCCTAAAATTTCTTACCAAAACATCTCTAATAACTAATAAACTCTTTCTTATCTATCTCTCCTCTTTTATTTTTATTTTTCCTTATTTCTCCTTTCCAGTTTTAAAAAAATAAAAATCAATTACCACATAGGAAAAAAAGGACATTGTACCTTTGCGAAGTATACCCAGGCCAATCCTTCGGCTTGTCCACTGGCCCCGCCTGGCCACCGCAGGCGGGTGATTGAAAATAAAGTAAGAATAATCTTGTCGCATCATAATGCGTATAATAATATGATGCGCTGGAGACCGAACGCTGGAAACAGCGGGATTAACTCGCGGCTCGCGCCACTCCAACATTCGCTTAAATTAATACTTTAATCCCTCTTTCTCACAGTCTCGCTCGGCGTAGCAGAGCACTAGAGCAGGGGAGCGATCGTAAGGCGACAAAGGGAGGCGGAGTCATGGGAGCGTGCGCGACGAAGCCCAGGGCGGAGGCGGACGATTCGGCGCCGGTGCCCTTGCCGGATTCCAAGGCGGAGGACGATGCCTTCCGGGACGAGAAGGACAAGCCGAGATCGGCACTCGACGAGAATCGCCGGAAAACCCTCGACCATTTGTTCAAGGTGCGTTACACCTACTCTGTCAGAGTCTCCTTTTTCGGCAGAAAAGGACGAAAAAAGGTTGCGGCCTTTTGGCGTGTTCTGTTCTGTTCATTCTTTTTCTTTATTATTTTCGCTTTAGATCGCCATTTCGGCGCATTTATTGTGGGGGAAAAAATGGTCGATTTGTGTGCGAACTTCGATCCCTTTGTGTTCCCTCCCAACGCCACCGGTTGGCAAATAACTCCGCTGGCATTGTGAAAACAAAAGACAAATGCGTATTATTTTGGTGTCAGCGCTTGCATTTATTTGTTAGGCAAGATCACATGCTTGTGAATTATTGATTCGCACTGCTTTTGAAAACAATAGCATGATCGGAAAGTAGCTTGACCTGCTCATTGTAGATTTCTTCGTCAAGTAAAAAAAATCATGGAATTGGTATAACTGTGAAGGGTATATGATCCAAATGGAGGAACATCCCTATTTATCTTAACTTTCTTTTGCTTTGATGGATATCCATCAAGGTTTTATTTTGTATTAATTGCTTTGTACCTGTTTTTTCTGCTTCTCTTCTAACAAATGAAACAATTGAACTCGAGAAGGACACCAACTTCCAAATTCCAAAGTTTTATGGCATATCCACTATTCTGTTAAAGATTGTTCTTAATACTTTACTATTTCAATCCACACGCATCAGAAAAGAAAGAAGAACTTCACATATTACTAAGAAAATAATAGTTTGCATATTTGTGCTGGGCATTTTTTTTTTAATCACGTTTGAAACTGGAAGCAAAACCACTGAATCATTTGGTATGTTTCTGGATTTGTATGTTTGGGTGACATAGCATTTATGTCTGTGGTGTAAAAAGGTCCACTTGATGGATACTATCCTGTCACTACTTGGAGACAACACGGATTTGAGGTGAAGATTCTTTAGTTCAAGTTGTTCATATTTGGAACTTTCATTGCATACGGGAAGAAATATAAGTCAGTTTTCTTCTCCTTTATTTTCCTCCGACATTACAGGAATATAATATTCCATATGAGCATATAACCCAGCAATAGGACAACATCAACTGATTCAGTAAAAAATTGATAAGATGTTTCTTGATAATTGACATAGGAGATTGATTTTATACTTTTAAATACAAGTAATAATATAAATGTTCACCATATTACATGTCATTATTAGCATACACAGATTCACAAAATTTACTCTAGAGCCAATAAGTATACCGCACTCTACTTTTTTCTCTAGTGCTATTTGACACATTAATAATCTATTATTCGTGTGAACTCTCTTATTTTCAGTCTTTTGGAAGGTTAAAGGGCCTACAAATATTGGGCAAGGATTTTAGTTAATTTTTCTGCCTCTTTTGCTCAAGGTCTCATGAAACAAATACATTGCTTGTCACACAACCAAATCACCTAAGAACCAATTTTAGTTAAGATTGATTACATAGATCCAAGATAGTAGTTAAAATGTGAGATTTCCTTACCTAAAATTATATGGTTCAGGCTTATTGTTATTTGAGCTTGAATGCAGATAATTGTATTTAGCTAGTCTTCTATGTTCATTCTTATATGACCCAATGAGCTTAGTCCTGCAGTAAACAAATATTGGTATAGCTTTTACAATCTCTTACCAACTCATAAATATCCATCAAAGAATAACAATGGTGTTATTTGCTCTAGTTGTGTTTATTACTCCAGGTTGTCCTCTAAACTTTAAGTGCGACCATGCAAGATTAGAGGTCTTTATTATTTATTTAGAGGTGTAAATATTCCACCTTTTTATTTTTTGTCTAAAAGGCTGCTGACCATCATTTTACCGCGTGCTTTCTGGTGCTTCATTTGTTATTTTAAATGCTACTCATGGACTTTTTTCTTTCTAAACACTTCTTGCACCCACCTATCAGCTATTGTTGTTTATGTCATATAGATGTTTCTAACTCCCATCCTACTCAAGTAATCTGGCACTTGATACATGCTTAGCAAAGAACTTATTATGCCCCCTTCTGATTACTTGATGTTTCTCTATATCCTACTACTTGCTGTCACCTAGAAGCCCAGAGATGAAAGAGTGTACTATTGCTATTCTCCACCTGGAACTTTTGAGTATAATTCTAAAGGCATGTTGACTGACAAACTTTTACAAGTCTTCTGTTCTCTTTTTGGCCAATGGAAAGGCAATACATTCATAATGGGGTATGAGATGTATTACGACCATCATAAACTAAAGCACAGTTTTGATAACCATGAACATTTACTACCTTTACGAGAATAGTGTGATTACAAGTGCAGGCTATAGTTCGCAGAAAATTTTAGTTATCTTGCTATAGTTTATTGCATCTAATTGTAAATGCTTTTCAATTTGAGATATTTTAATCTAAATCTCACTTATGTTAGAAATTGGATGGACTAATTCTTGATTCACTATATGTCAGAATTTGTACCTGCAGGATGAAATGTTCAATGTGGTTATCGAACAATGTTCTTATAACCTAGTTGAAACCTAATGCTAATTGAATCTTTTCTTTAGATTGAAGAGACGATCAAACCCTCTGGCATTGTAGCCAATACAAGTGTTGCATCAGAGCCTCATATAGCAGAACCTTTAGTAGCAAAGGAAGAAATGGTCGAGTCAAAGGAAATTGAGAAAACAGTAATACTTGAGACAGAAGTACCTACTAAGATATCTGATCTGGAAATGACTGAAGCAAAAAAGCAAGAAACAGAACAACCTGCTAAGATTATACCGGAAACAAACGGAGAACAATCACATGAATCCAAAGAACATGATGAGGAATTGAAACCTGAGATGAAGGAGGTTTGGCTGCATGAAACAGGAGAACAGCTCGAACTGAAGGAAGTTGAGTGTCATGAAACTGGAGAACAGCTTGCAATGAAGGAAGAACAACCTGCTAAGATTATACGTGAAACAAATAGAGAACAGCCACATGATACCAAAGAACATATTGAGGTATTCAAACCTGAGATGGAGGAAGTTGTGCTGCATGAAACAGGAAAACAGCTCGAACTGAAGGAACTCGAGTCTCATAAAACTGGAGAACAGCTTGAAATGAGGGAAGTTGAATCTCATGAAACTGGAGAACAGCTCAAAATTATGGAAGTTGAATTTCATGAAACTGGAGAACAGCCTAGTGAGATATGTGATGCTGAACTCAAGGAAGCAAAACCACGCGAAGCAGAAGAGCAACATATCGAGGCATCTAAATTTGCAAAGGAAGCAGAACCACATGAAACAGACAAACAATCTACTGAATTATCTAAAACTGCAATCAAGGAGGCAGAACTACATGAAACAGAACATCCTAATGAAGTATCCAAAGTTGACACCAAGGAAGTGATACCACATTCAACAGAAGAACGATCTACTGAGGTATCTAAAGTTGGAAAGAGTGAAGTTGAACCATATAACACAGGAGAACCTATGGAGTTATTTAAACCAGAAAATAAGGTGGTGGAACCACATGAAAAGGAAGAACGACCTGATGCAGCATCTAAAGTCGACATGAAGGACAAACAATCTACTGAACTATCTAAAGCTGCAATCAAGGAGGCAAAACTGCATGAAACAGAACAACCTAATGAAGTATCTGAAGTTGACACCAAGGAAGGGATACCACATTCAACAGAAGAACTATCTACTGCGATATCTAAAGTTGGAAAGAGTGAACTTGAACCATATAACACAGGAGAACAAGCTACTGAGTTATCTGAACCAGAAAATAAGGTGGTGGAACCACATGAAAAGGAAGAACTACCTAATGAAGCATCTAAAGTCGACATGAAGGACAAACAATCTACTGAATTTTCTAAAGCTGCAATCAAGGAGGCAGAACTGCATGAAACAGAGCAACCTAATGAAGTATCTAAAGTTGGCACCAAGGAAGTGATACCACATTCAACAGAAGAACGATTTACTGAGGCATCTAAAGCTGGAAAGAGTGAAGCTGAACCATATAACACAGAAGAACACCCTACTGAGTTATCGAAACTAGAAAACAAGGTGGTGGAAGCACATGAAAAGGAAGAACAACCTAATCAAGCATCTAAATTCGACATGAAGGAAGCAGTACCACATGAAACAGAAAAACAATCTACTGAGGTATCTAATGCTGGAATGAGCAAATCCAAACCACAAGACGCAGGAGAAGAACCTACTGAGGTACCTAAACCAGAAACTATGGAAGCAGAACCCCATGAAATTAAAGGAGAAAGTATAGTGGTTGTTAATGCCAAAACAAAGGAAGCAGAATCAACTAAAACTGAAGAATCCAGTGATCTAGAAGAAAAACCTACTGAGAAATCGAAAGTTCAAATGAAAGAAGTTTCATGTATAGCAGAAGATCAACCTACTGAGGTATCTAAAGTTGAAGTGGAAGAAGAATCACGTGCAATAGAAGAACCTACTGAAGTATGTCAGGCCTATATAAAGGAAGCAGAACCTCATGGAAGTGTAGAACCTTCAATTGAGTTATCTGAAATTAATACTAGTGAAGCTACCATAAATGCTACACAACTGGAAACATCTATTCCTTCTGCGATAGCAAATTGTGATTCATGCATATCTGACGTGGAAGCATTGGACTCCAAAATGAGAACCTCTACAGACACTGCTAAAATGGAGGCGCTGAAAACCACTTCCACACAAGGTGACAAATAAAACAGTCCAGGAGTAAATAGGTGTGTGATTCCATTCTTTCTCATTATTGCAAATTATTTGGTAAGATTGAGTTGGTCAAATCCGATGCAATTATTGTTCTTAACTTTGAGTGCATGGTTGTGTAATGTGTCTAGCCTCTGCATTTGAGTTCTCTGTATTTGTTGTCACATTTGCACATTCCGTGATTTGCTACTTGATTTCATATAAATTAGTATAAACAAGGCAACAAATTCCGTGCCAGAGTATACTATGTTCTCACCGTCTGTGCTACGCTTTGGGGCAAAATATATATAAAAAAAAATATTATGAAAAATGGCGTCGCCCGGACTCGAACCGGAGACCTTCAGTGTGTTAGACTGACGTGATAACCAACTACACCACGACACCATATTGCTTAAGAAATAATAAATTTTTATAAATAATATTTCACACATAACGGGCTCATTAAAACCCGTACAATAAAAAACGACTTTAATTTTGAAGATTTACAGAACAGTTGTCCGTTTATATTTCTAGACAGTGACAGAATTGACTTCTAAATTTATGAATAAATAAATAGAGATAAAATAAAAATTATTCATTACTGAAATCATCATCAAGTTTACTGGATCCCATGTATTACATAACTCAATACATCTCCACGGAGCATTGAAGCACTCTTTTAAATTTATATAAATCAATTCTAACCATACTTGGTTTCTTATTTTAATATTTTCAATTCATCCAAACTTTTAAATAATTAAATATATTTTTTATCATCTTTTTAATTTTTTTGTTTGGTAAGAGATTGTTATCGTTAATATAATATAGAAACTCACAAAAGTCAGTTTCAAAATATTTATTTTTAAAATTATAATTCCAATCAAGCTTCTCTAAAGTTCGTTTTCGCAACCGCAGTCAGACGTGTTCGCAACCGCAGTCGGACATGTTCGGCAGTCGGACATGTTCGCAACCGCAGAAAGTTCGTTGTGGCTTAGTAGGAAGATTGATGTTGAAGTGCTGCTCGAACAAGCCTTTTATGGGTTGTTCGAGGCGTCTCCAGGCTCCTCCGAGGTGCCTTCAAGAGCAAATTTGATCACGTGTGCTTCGGTTATGATAAGTCACGTAAACTGCGATTCTGTCCACTGGAATATGCCTTCAGGACCAGCTCAGGAGGCGCCTTGAGCACTGTTCGCTCGTGTCTTCTTGTCCATTTTTACTCATGCAAAACATGTTAGTCTGATAAAAAGATATCTAACCTGCAAAATTGAGTTTGCATAATTAATTAGTATTATTAATAAGATTGTATCTCACCAAGGTCAAGATCTAGTTATGATTCTCAGCTTAGATATCTAAAATGACTCTAAGTTAAACCGACGGTTACTGTTTCATCAACCAGGAACACGTCTTCACCGAGTCAATGTTCTTCAGTGACTTACCTTACTTACCCTTTGCAGTTACTTAACTTGGCTCTTTAACTCACCAAGTATTCTCGCAAGTTGTCAGGTCCGCAGACCCAACTAGACCTCAGCCAGCTATCAGTCCCGCGCACTCAGCCCACGACTTCCCGTTAGATATCAGGTCATTCCTTGACATATTTGATTTTAATGCTAGTTATCAGGTCTGCAAACCTAACTGGGTTTCAACCTGATGTCAGGTCTTTTAGAACTGTCAATTCTTACACACTTAGTAAAATATTAGATCATACAACATCTAACTTTAAAACACTTATCATTTATCAAAACCTGAGCTTGATCACTAGTGCCAATTACACCAATACCGCCCCCTGACTCCACAAAAATTTTCTATCAACCACTAAAATAAATTAAAAAGTATCAATAAAGACTCATCTAAATGACCAATATTTTTAGGTCTATTATCTATCATAATATATACAATACCTGAGACTTAGATATTATATTCCTAAGTTAAAGGCCTCATTATTGCACTGGGCAGCCGTACATGGACACACCAAAGAACCAAAAAATCAGGCATCTTTGGTTTTTTAAATGGTGTGGTTATTTTAATAAAATCGTGTGGGTGAGGC
>JBAMIE010000103.1:7341420-7353599 GCA_037177295.1 Kaempferia parviflora
ATGACTTTGTTTTTGGGTGAACCCAAAAGGCCTCATACTAATGGAGATATCTTCATCTTTTAAACCCATGATCTTTTCTATGTTACCCAAAATGCCTCATATCAATGGAGATATCTTCATCTTTTAAACCATGATCTTTTTCATGTCTTTTTAACGTGGGACTTTGTTTGCAATCTTGCAACCCAACAGAAGCAATTGAATGAGATTAAAAAACTTGTTATGCAAGCTCTGTATTTCCAGATCTCTGTGTGTGTGTGTGTTTTAAATTTTCTTATCTACAGTTGGCACTTTTTTGCTTAATTTTTTCCCCCTTTTGTATAGGTTAAACACAGTAGAACATCTTCAGTGTGTTCATACCGTAAAGACTTTAAGGAGCTTATACAAGCTTACACGGTCACAAGGATGGCAAACAAAAGAAAACAGAAAGCTAGTGCCATTGATAATGATAACTCCGACACCAATTCTTCAGATTATGTTAAATCTGCTGGAGAAGAAACTTCACTATCTAATAGTGAGGATGATGAGGGTGGCAGCACATATAAAAATTGGGAAGTCAATGGGGCTAATGATTATGCATCTCCTAAAAAGATTCAACTGACTGTTGAGTATCTAGAAGATGAGCTGGACATTCCTTCGTTTTCAGATGATTTTGATGGTACCCATTTTCATTTTGAAATGATAAAATCACTTTATGGAATTTTTTATTACAAAAAATTTACTGAAACTAGTCCTGCATGCTGTGTTTTTAGTTTTTTGTATTTAGTAGAATAGAACAATATGAGTGTATCAGTCATTCTTGTTCACTATTTCTGTGCATTCAGATAAATTATATGCTTCAAAATTCAGATGTCTAATCCCATTTGAAAAAGAAAAACCCAGATTTCAGTACAGTGAGATGTTGATGTAAGTCCACACTGGTGTGCTGTGATGATAGCTTGTGGTTTGTTTCGATATTCTCTAAGCATAGGGTTTGATAAAAAAATGATTAATATAAATTTTGTGTTACTACTTTTTTTAGTCATCCAAAAAGATCTAGTCAAGTTAAATTCCATTTATACATGCTTTGATAAAATACTGATCCTTATTTATTGTATAAATAATCATCCATGAATCTGAGCTCATTTAAGATAATCAAATAATTTTTGCCAAAAAGTGTTTGATAGCTTTAGAGGGCTCCAAGTTTGGGAAAAAGAATATAGACATATGGATCACTTTATCCAAATTTTGAGCCCTCTTAATTAGCTAAACAATTTTTCATCTTTTATATCAAAAGGCTATGTGTTCCATCTATTTGGGTTGCCAGCGAAGTTTTATTCTACTATTGAAATCCATGTAGATTCATTTTGCTTGAATACCCATAATTGAAACATAGTTAAAGTGGCCATAAATAAATAAATCTGTTTGTAGCAATTGAAAGGTTAGAATGTGCATGCTATTTAGGTTGGCATGTGATGGATTACTTGTAGTAGTAGCAAGCCAACATAATCTAGAATAGTACCATTCCAAAATGTGTGGTTTGACTCATGCAAACTAAAATGGCAGACACATTGTTGCTTCAAAATAACCATCTCACATGTTTCTTGCATTTTGTTTTGTCAGCAAAATGGTTGCATTGTGCACTACAGTCATGGAATTTCACTTGGTTTAACAATTAGTATTAGCTTTACTTGTCATTTAAGTCTCACATGCCTCTTGTTCTTTGATTTTTATGCCATTTGTTTCAAATTGATTTTATTTTGCAGTTCCTTGTGGTGAGTTTCCTGCTATTGAATCTGAGAATTTGAAGACTTTTGACACATCCAAATCATTTGATATGCAAGTGTCTTTGGAAGAAGGTCCAACAATTATCTATGTCCCTACTCGAAAAGAAACTTTAAGGATAGCAGATTATCTTTGTAAGTTTAACGTCAAGGCTGCAGCGTATCATGCAAAGGTACTTGTGGACTGAAGTCATCAACAAAAAAGATCTTTTCATGCCTCATGTTTGTCCACTATTCACTTATATGCCTTGATTGAATGTGCATATATTTTCATCTTTCAAACGACAAATATTCCTTCAACTAAACCAGTTTTCCAGTTTAGTAACTAAACAAATGTTTTTTTCAAATTGCTTCTTTCTGCTGGTTTCTGTTCAATTTGGATTTCAGAAAAGGACTCAGGTGGATTTGCATCAATAACTAACTTATTTCGAAACAAACAAATTTGACCAACCGAATGTCTTCTATGCTTTACCCTCTTCCTGGGCTAAAGGGGAGACTGCATCCCTTTGTTTCAACAGTTCACTTTATTTCTTCAGTATTGCTTGGTAGTTGTTGCAATGCCTTCTTTCTTTGCTACATACATAAGAGAGAAATTCGTTGTATAAAATGTTTTTTATTCTGAAAGTGGAGAACACTTGCCTTATAAGGCAGGTACAGTCAAATGAATGTGTTGCTTCTTGGTAGAGTTTGAAAATATGAAGCAAAGGCATTTTTGGAGTTGGTGAGTAGAGAAAATCAAAGTCAAAGCTGAATTGATCTTTGCATCACATTCACTAGTCATTGTCATGTTTTAGAAAGGTCAGGTCCAACTCAAACTTCTGAATCACGAAGTGCACATTTAACCTATGGGCCTTTGGCAATACAGAACACAAGTTTCATTGAAGGTATTTTGGTCTTTCTGTTATCCAAGTTAAACTGTCTATTTTATTGTTTTATCAAGGCAATGAATGCCAACACAGTTTTATCTGTAACATCATCCTTAATTTTTAAACTATTTCTCAAATGGTTTTCTTTTTCTAAACTTTTTTAATTTTGGTGAGATCACAGATAAATATACTTCTTGAATCTCTGGGAATGTGCAATATGACTGGCATATTTCAGTTGTTTTCTTACTCAAATATTTTCCTGTTTTGTCTAACTTGAAATATTCTGCAGCTACCAAAAGCCCATCTGAGACATGTCCATCATGAATTCCATCAAGGCTCTGTACAGGTGATTTCTGTATTATACTAGTTTGTAGTACCAAATGAGTAAGGGAATGACTTTGGCTTTTACGTAGCATCGTTTATGTGAGCATAAATATCTAACCCGTGGTTAATCTTTATTCTTCCCTCTTCAATATTCTCATGGATTAGGTTGTTGTAGCAACAATTGCTTTTGGGATGGGAATTGATAAGTCCAATGTTCGAAGAATCATCCATTATGGATGGCCACAGGTATAATAGGTCACTGTGGCAAATGATATTATTGTTTAGACTCTAATGCTTTTCTTGCTAAGGACACTTTGACGCTTTTGTTTTTTTGACTCGTTTGACAAATTGGGGTTGTTTCAGTGCATTTCTAATTCTGCCCAAAGCTATTCATGATTTTCATGTAAGAATTAATTTAATACTTAAGTTCAGTGTGACCTAAACTAAATTATTTCATGTCTATATGAGCTATCCTTCTTGTACATATCTCTGCCTTTCTTGCTTACTGCACATATGAAGGAAGGAGGAGAAGAATGCTATGGGAGAGAGGGAGATGGGGGAAAAAGAATATGAGGGATATATAGAAAGAAAGTATCCAAAAAGAAGTCTCATTCCATGCCAGAATTTAAGTTTACTTAAATGGGTACGATTTTAGTACTATACTGGGGTTTAGTGATTTTGACATACATCGAAGTGTCATGAGATAAAATCAAATGAGTTTTCCCTCTTTAATATGTTTCCACTTGTTTATTTACTTTTTGAAATAAGACAATTGAATTAAATTCATTTTTGTACTACACAGTATCAGCCTTAGACGTTTTGGCATGTGTTGAAGTGTGCCCAGATGAATTTTGATAAATTTTGCTCTTCTTTCTCTTTTCTTTAAATTCTAAAAATAACAAACTACAATAATTAGATAGTCAATTGAATTAAAATCTTATTGTATGATACTATCTGAAGATGCATTCAAGAGATTTACTTATTTATTATAACTTGTTTACTTCTGAACAAAATAAGGCCATAACAACTAGATGGTCAATTAAATTGCAATTTAAAAAAATAATATAAAAATTAACAAATTTTTTGACTAACAAATATTTCTCATTATTAGCTAAATTCATATCACTGTACTTGAGGTGTGTGCCCTGAGTATTGACATTGTATGGTCCTCATACAATTGACATGTGCATCACAAGAGATATTACCCGTGGTATTAGTACTGAATTTTAGCAATTTACTGGAATGGTAAAATTTCAGCCGAGCTAGTCAACATGATACCAAATTCCAAACCATAGATTTAAATTCTTCACGCTTTTTATCTCTTAGGAATGTGTTTCGTAATGAAATGTTACAAAGCTTTTTTTAGGGGATGGTCATTAAGTGATAAATGATCTCCTA
The DNA here is from genome assembly GCA_037177295.1 of Kaempferia parviflora. Lineage (NCBI taxonomy): Eukaryota > Viridiplantae > Streptophyta > Magnoliopsida > Zingiberales > Zingiberaceae > Kaempferia > Kaempferia parviflora. The sequence goes on from JBAMIE010000103.1 coordinate 7,345,769, forward strand.
CTAAGATTGTCTTTTTAAGCGCTCAAAGTCCTGAAACTTAATTGCTGTCTTACCTCATTATGGGTTAAACGTTCTTGGTTCTCTTTAGAATGATAGCCTAAATGAGTGGCTTTCTTGAACTTATGTTTTTCTAGGCGTTTGTAGAAGCATTTCATCTCAACATGGATAACCTTTTCTTGAATTGACATCCCTCCCCTATTTCATGTATTTTTTTCTGCTTTAATTGAAGGGAATTATGTGTTATGAAGTCTTGGTTTTTGTGTGTCTATACTCTATACAGATGCATTGCTTCCATCAAACATATTTCATTTGTGTGTGTATATATAGTAGTTATTTTTCATATATTTAGTAATTTATGTTCTCATGTACTTTGCTCCTATAACATTTCTAGTTAAATTGATTACTGCTGTTCAGATTTGCCTGCCAATGACTTTGATAGGTTATTGAACTTTTGAAGATTGTGATGTATGATCTATCATGGGTTTACCTATCTTCTGAATAAGTTCTTTTCCTGCAGAGTTTGGAAGCATATTATCAAGAAGCTGGTCGAGCTGGAAGAGATGGAAAACTCTCAGATTGCAGTGAGTTGAAACTCTTTCTCCTGAAATATGTCCATTCTGAACTTCGTAACATTTCCCTGTTATTTAGGAAGTACTCGTTTGATTAAGATTGCTCTAGATAATTAGATCAACTTTCAGAAACTAGATTAGGTGAGATCTTGCAATACGGCAGGTTATAACCTTGATGTGATGCGTAGGTCCTCTTGTATTATCAGCAAGATAGGTAATTGAAAAAAAGAACAAGGTAGGTTGGGGCATGCACTGTGTCTTTCAATGCAGAGGTGATCTAACTTTTCCCTCAATATATTCTTACCGATATGGATTATCACAGAAAGGCATGTTGCACAGATAAATTGTTTGATTAAGTTAAATGCTTTCATCATTCTGATAATTCATAATGGTCCTGTACTGTGATCTTTAGATGTTTGCCTTTATATAAAATGCTTCTTGCCCCTACCGTTATGACTTGTGCAACAAATCACTGAGAGGAAGGAGCAAATTGAGATCGGTCTCCTCTTTAGTAGGTGAGGTGAACACAGTTGGCAATAATGACACAAGATATCAGATGAATTATCACCATTAAACATGAAGGGTGGGGAAGTGCATAATGACAGGAAAAAGTAATGCCCTTGGTTATGTGAGACAGAAGAAGATAAGTGATTTTCCTTCAATAAAGAAGACATGACTTACAACATATCTTACAAGAGCAACCTAGACCTAGACTTTAAGAGGAATATTCATACAGACCAATATTTTTCAATCTAGATAAAGTGTTGATTTCTGCACTATGAAAACTGTTAGTTGTGGACATGTGGTGTGCAAGAGCAAGAAGATTCATTGTACCACTACTGGACATGTAGAAGTAAAATTGAATGCTGACACAAATGTTATGAGTAGTATCACTTTTTAATGTTCATATAGGATCTTGACATCAGGTCTATTCGCAAAGCTATTTAGAGTTGTCAAACAACTCTGTATCCTTCATTAACCCTTGCCATCCTACAGTAATCTCAACAATATTCATAACAATCTAGGACCACAAGCATTAGAATTAAGTGAAGCAAATGGTTTATTCTCTGTACAATGATATTTTCTATTTCATCAACTTTTTCTTTTTTCCCCATGCAGCTTTATATTCAAATCTATCGCGAATGCCAACGCTTCTTCCTAGTCAAAGAAACGATGAACAGACAAAACAAGCATATAAGCTGTTATCTGATTGTTTCCGGTATTGACATATTGTACTCTCTCTGTTCTTTTATACAACTTGCCAATCTCTTCTACACTGTATAATATCCATGTAAACTTCATAGGTATGCTATGAACACTACTACTTGCCGAGCCAAAGCATTAGTGGGATACTTTGGGGAGGAGCTTGACTGTGATGGATGCCACTTGTATGATTTTGTGTTTCTTTAACTTCAGAAAATTATATTGCATGCTTTTATCTGTAGTACAACTCATTATATGTCATGAGCTTATATGATTTCATTAGATAAATTCAGCAATAAATATCAAGTAATATCAAATGATGTTTCATACACAATATCAGACAGATTATGTATTTTGGTATCTAACATCTATTCACTTGTTTAATATTGCCCAAGAGTAGTAGAACCAGTTTGCAGGACAGCCAGAGTAATGTCTCTGCTTCTTTGTCCCACATGGCAAATGTAGGATGATTCCATGGACTTATGTTCATTGGAGGTATCTCGACATTGGTTTAACTTTTGGGTTGGATGAATCGTGCTCATTTCCATCAGATTTGTACCAATGGACTGGTAGGAGTGTTAACAGTGCCCAAGAAAAGTAGAAATACTCTGGTCTTTTCTGAGAGCAATTCTCTGTTCCTTAATTCCTCATAACTAAGTGCAAGATGACACTGCTTGGGTTTGCTCTATGTCAAGCGTGCTATATCCCACTTGAACATGATGTTATATGTTGCATCAACATTTACTCGAGTTCTACAATTATCCAGCCTATGGACCTTTTCTAACCTAAGTTTGCTGTGCAGATTATTAATTGTTTCTAATTTATAGCAGGCTCTTCTTGATTAATTTATAATATGTTTCTTAAGATCGATGTCACAGATAACTTTTGATTCTACTGGAAATTTCATTTTGCCAATATGCTCAAACAATCATGAAAAGACTTGGCTATGAAGCATATCCCCTTACTCCACACATTGTCTTACTATATTCAGGCACAATCATGGTTTTAGTTGTTTTTTAAGCATAGAAAAGAAGAATCCAGTGAAGAATGAACTAACTATCTTTGGTGTATTTTACTCCTGATTCTTAAAATAATGAAGTCTGGTGAACAAAAGAAATATGAGACATGCTTTGTCCTATATCTCTTTTTTAATATCTTATTCTGTCTCGTATTGACAACAACCTGCTTATGCGTTCCTTCTTAAATTCCTAACATGAAGATGTGACATCTGCGTTGCTGGACCTCCTGAGATACAAAATATGAAGGTTGAAGCAGATGTTTTCTTAAGGGTGCTAAAAGATGAACATGTGAGGACTTTTCTTGTATTTCTTTTTAAAATTTTGAAGTGAGAATATATACCCTTTCCAATGGATTTTCCTTGAAATGGCCATCATTATTCCTTTTAAATTATTGGTTCTTGTTGTGGCAGTTAAGTTCATGTATCTACTTAATCTCCAAACTTATCTTTATTCTTCATGATTACTTTTATGTGTACATATCTGTAGTTGTCCAACATGATTTTTAGCCTTATTTTAGAGTAGCAAAAAGCATATGACTGTTTTGAAGGGTTCAATTTTTATTAGACCTGAGTACATGAAAGTCTATTCATTTTTTTAAAAATTTTTGTGCGGGATGAATTGGAGGGCTTAAGTCTGGATTTGTTCTGGTTGCAAGGAGCTAATCAATGCTAATTCATACTGTGTGCTGGTATGAGTTAGAGTGGAGGGCAGCCATCTATATTTTAATAAAGAGTAGTTTCATTAAATGCACAAAGATCACAAATTATTAAATACTGTATGTATTCTTGTTATTTGTTGTCTGTTTCAAGTTTTCCTTCAAAGCCTGCTGACATTCTAACAGTTAAGTTTGTAGAGATTATAACTGATTTTATCCCATTTGATACTAAATTTTGTTATCAGTTCTAGACCATAGCTCTGCAAGTTTACTAAGAAACGAACAAAATTTGCAGCGCTGTGTTTCGATACTGAGGTGGCTACTATGAGTCTATTATTATTAGTTTTTCATTAACAGCTAAAACCTACATAAGTTTTATATTTAGCTATTTTGCAACCTATGTGATAGGATCAGTGGTGCAACTGGAGGGGAAGTAACCGAATCTGAAATTCAGAACAACTGAGTACAAGGATTAAATATGTAGTGGAAATCTAAATTAAAATACAATAATGCTGATAAGTTATTTGATGTGGCTCGAATCTCTGGATTTACTTTATGGCCTACTGCCTTATTAGGTGAGTCACCCTCAAAAATCTCACTAATACTCCATTAATACTATTCTACATTTTTTTTACAAGATAGAAAACAGACTATGTTAGGGCTCATGATGGGTGTTTGATGATGTCATGTGCAGAGAGGTTGGAAATTTTTGAGTTTGATGGCATTGTAAGGGGAGGTGAAGACTCATGCTCGTGTCAATAAAAAAGGAGGAAGACAACCACAAGTGAAGGTGGGGCTTGGCTTGCGAAGAAGGAAGGGGGTGGTCAAGGTTATGTGGGGAAGGAACTAGGTTATAATATTTATTATTTACTACTCAGTTTGACTAACCCTTGGCTGTCTGATCAAAAAAATAAAAAAAATCTCATTTGGAATTGGGATTGGTTCTTGGTCGAAACAAGATATGGGGTAAAATTACCATACAGAGCTTACTACAGCTTGTTAGGCATCGTTTTGTTTATGCTTGAATGCTTATTTTGACGTTCATTATTTAGGAAAGCTTCAATAATTTCCTAAGACGTTGTATTTGATTCAGGCATACGCTTATAATGCATATAGAGATGATACTGCTAATAAGATGCTTGCTGGGAGACCAAACTTCAGGACGGTAGTAAGCCGAATAAGGGAACAGGTTTGTCTTTTATTATTTGGATATAGTATTTGTTCATGGCTTGAATGTCCATTCATGTTACTGTATTTGCAAGGTAGATATAATACACGCTGGCATCCAGTTTCCATGGGATTCTGCTGACTCCAGTCCGTTTATTTCTTATATTTCTGATGACTTGGCATCTAATTAGTAACACGCTTTCCAAGGCTCCATTTATGTCTATTTCAGTTTCTAAACAAAAATATATATGGCTTCCTAATTTGATTTATTCTCTTCTCTTAATGGTTTAATTGGTTATCCTCTAATGCATTTCTACCCTTTAATTTTATTCTGATTATAATTTTTTTTTGGAAGTCCAAGTAGAAGCAAAGCGCCGCTTCTCTTCCTTTTTTTTTTTTAAATTACTATAAGGGGTCTCCATTATTGCGTGTCCTGTTTTCCTGGGGCATTTCTTGGCATGCAATCTATAGTTCTGTCTCACCCTAATATTCCTTCTGCATATTCTTACTTTGTGACATCCTTCTTATCATGTTAAGAATTGTTCAATTTTTTCTCTGCTATGCTATTTTGTTGGAAGTGATATGGCACTGTTATGAACCTCCAAAAGCTGTGCTCTCCACAAAAATCTTCACATATTTTACAAGTGAACTCCTTCCATGCTCGGATCTTAAGACTTTGATGGCAAAGCTATGATTCTCATCTAGCACTTTGATTCTTTTAAAAACATTAAAAACATATCTGCATAACCAGCATCTGATTTCTTCTGATATTCTTCAGATTTTGAGACTGTACCTTGGTGGTAGTTTAGTAGTCTTGATTCAATCTTTTTTGAAAGCATCGGAGCAGGATTTATTTTTTTTCTGCACATTGCTGAAATATTTTTTATTTTTAGATAAAATTTTGTCTCTATCCCTAAGGTGTTTTGCTTTTGGGACAATGTACAGTTTTGCAAGTTTGCAACAAGTGACCCGGTTTGGTGGCGAGGCCTTGCACGAATTCTGGAGGAAAAGGGGTACATTACGGAAGGAGATGTTTTGGTATGTAATGAGGGTTTTGACAGGCGTTTGAACATGAAACAAATCACTTAACCTAATTTATAGACTATTGTCATCAGATACTTGGGTTTTGTGCAGAATTTCAGATATATATATATATATATATTTTTATAAAAATTATTTTAGATTACTTGCTGCATGGTTAAAGCTTTTGTTGATTGATTTTTCCCTGCTTAACAGGCTCATGTGTCAATCAAATATCCAGAGCTAACAGAACAAGGCTTGAGATTTCTCCACTCTGAATCTGAAAGGAGTTTTTTGCATATCCAGAAGCAGATATGCTACTCTCATCAAAAGTAGACAAGCCGTATTCTTCTTTCTCTGAGTGGGGGCGGGGTTGGGCAGATCCAGAGATACGCCGCCAACGTCTCGAAGGTAAAAAATATCGGAAAAGGAAAAGAAGACCCTCTCGTAGAAAGAATCCAGAACCAAACACAGTAAGAGGAAGGTTATCTGCAAAGCTATCAAAGAAAAGAATAAATTAATTTGGCCGGAGAACCAAAAGAGTGAATTCATGATAAGTCAATAGATGGTTGTCAGATAAGTGAAGCTGCACTATTTCCTCGAGAACAGGTGGTTGGAGAAAGGTTTTCTAGTCTTTCTGAGGAGCAACCAGAAGGCGAGCTCGTAGTCTCTAGAATGCAGATGGTCTGGGGTAGGGCGATTCCTGCAGCTTCATGACACAACTTGATATTGATTTGTGCATTTCTTGCCTGTTTAAGCCAGATTGGTCGGTGTTTTTATTCCTTATCCCCACATGCTCATTTAGTTTTTTGACGTACAAACTTTTGCTTCATTTGGCTGCCTCATGAAATTTCTTCCTGTTATGTTTACACAATTGAACCCTCAATTCTCAATGGTAAGCTAAACTTAATGAGCACATTTCTTTACTTCTTTGGCGATCAATGTTGGAGACGCAAGTGTATCTTGGTATGGTGGTAGTATCTGTGCATCTGTGGTACTTGGATTCCCTGTTTGTGTCTTCTGTGTATGTACATTCTTTATGACTTTTCTTCTGAATTCTCTTCTTAATAGAATATTCCACGATCCACCTCGATCATTGACCAAATTCCATTCATCAACGTCGATCTTCAAAGTTACACTTGTTTCCCCTGCATAGTTTCTCCATATCTAATCTTCAAATTTAAACTAATAGAAGTTAATTTGAGTGTATCTATGACGAGCTGTTTGCCGTTCGAATAAAGGCTCACTTGTTTAATTTTTACCCTAAAATATAATATTATTGTATAGGAAAATCTACCGTTGTTTTCCTTGCGCATCCAAATTTGCAACATTTGTTTCAAAAAAATAAAACAAGTGGATACACCTTTTCATAACACATCAAACACAAGCTATTGCCATACCTAGCTGTGCATGGATTTGAGGAATGAAACTTGTGACTACATGTGATTTTCCCCGGGGTGGGAAGGGGTTTATCATTTTAGAACTGTAGGGGCTACAGACGAATAAATTTCTTTAAATTTGGTTCTACAAATAAATTAGTAACTAGCAAATCAAACTCAAATATTTTATATAAAATCAAATATTAATTATTTATTACGCCAGAATTTTGAATATTAACCAAAATTGTCATCACCCAGACAATTACATGATTTTTCACAAGGGCCTAAATCCAATTCTATATTATTTGTTTTAATAATTTTCTAATAGTCAATTACATAAAATCCTTCACCATTTATAATGATATTAATACAAAATTTTAAATTGTAATTTAGTGGGGCTCTTTTTTTCAAAGAAGCCCTCCAAAAATTAGCGTATGCTGCTTATAGTGATAAACACACGGTATTCTTTAGTAAAAGGCGAAAGAATAATTCGCTATGTGTTTACCACGCAGCTGTATCTTATCAAATTGAACCATGAAAGAATTTATAATCATTCTCGCAGGACGCAAAGAGAAAGCTGCCGATGTGGGACTATAAACTAGCCATACTCTCAACTTCTCGAAGTCTCTTCTCCTAACCTAAAAGGGCCGGGTTTGATGAAAGGGCCCATCAACCTCTATCGCGAAACCCTAGTTCACTGTAGCGACCACCCTTAGCTACTACTATCTAAGGACGATCCGCAACTCAACTTAACTTACTTATCTTAAGCTTATGTACTAAAGAAATTCACGAATAAAATTTTCTTTCTTTGCGGAATTA
>JBAMIE010000103.1:7358413-7368636 GCA_037177295.1 Kaempferia parviflora
AAATCTCAATGACACTCACATAAAGTGATGGGGCCCACAAAAAGTGAAATGGTAAGCCCTATCATTATGTGAATGTCATTGAGATTTTCTTTGAGTTTTTTCCTTGAGCATATCATTGCTCTTTTGATAAGGTGGTGGGTGTTGTGGATGCCCTCAAAGCATCTACATTCACTTTAATGCGTGAATGTTATAACGTGATGTTGACGTTAAAATCAATGTGACGCCAAGTTAATGTTGATGTGTCATTGAACGCGTTCAATTCATTGAATGCGTTCAATGATTATTTTATAAAAATAGAATTCTGATGTGCGTGGATTTAAAAAAAAAAGTGTTACGCATTAACATGAAGCATGGGACCTTTTCATGTATTTTTTATTAAAAAAATTAATATTTTAAAATTAAAAATCAATAAATAAATTTGAATTAGTGATATATTTTTGATGAGATTAAAATAAATATAAGAAAATGAATATGTTAATATAATATTTATGTTATAATAATGAGTATTAATGTTAAAATAAATATGAAATAATGAATGTATTAATATAAAGTGTATGTGGCATGTAGATCTCATGTGTTTTTTTATGAGATGATAGATGTTATAACATCAATCAATGTGAAAGCCCTAAGTGCTTTTACATTGGTATTAGTTATTAAGTGTTATAACCGTTTTGATGTTAAAACTAATACGTGGTGGTGTTAATGTTACCATGACATTGAACGTGTTAACAACTTTTTGTCTATAAAAAATAAAATATAAAAAAATAAAATTTTGTTTATAAAAAAAATATGACCTATGTACGGACCAAGTGAGTTTATTAAAAAAAATTAAATTTTAAATTTTAAAATTAAAAATCAATAAATATAATATAATATATATGTGACATGTGTACCCTATAATAATGAGTATTGATGTTAAAATAAATATTAAAGAATGAAAATGTTAACATAATGTGTATGTAACATATAGACCTTATATTTTTTTTATGAGCTGGTGGATGTTATAATATTCATTAATATGAATGCACTTATAATATCATAACTGTTATAATAATTGTGAATTAATTTTTATTAAGTTAAAATAATTTTATAAAATTTAAATAACTTTAATCAAGTGTTTTAATATAACAATGCTTTAAAGCTCTATATATAATTTTTTTTTTAATTAAATTAAGTTAATTAAGTTTAATGTGTTATAGTAGTTATACTCGTAGCTATTAGAACACCACTATTTAAAAGTATATTGGAAGTGAAAAATATGCTAAGATATTGTTTTGAATTTATTTATTCTTTTTGTTAAAAAAAAAAAAAGAGTGTCATTTGATAAGCCCATAGTTATTTCTTAAGAATAAAATAAATAATTTTTTTGAAATTTGATTCATAGAATATAGTAGATACCCAGAGAATTTTCAGCCCAGTGAGGATCGATTTTTCAACCAGAGAACTTTTCAGCCGATCGATGAGAAAAACTGTGAAAACCCCGATCAATTACTATCGATCAGCCTCTGGAAACATTAATACTAATCCATGGAGATGGAGATGGAGACGGAGATGAAGATCAAACAATCACGTCAGCCATCAGAAAGTTTCTTGAATCATTTGTATAATTAATTCATCAGTCGTTTTCTCTACCCTCTCTTTGACCGATCCACAAATCATGACTCGATCGCTTCCATTGAAATGCGATTTACTAATTAATTTAGTTCGTTGATCGATTCTGGATCCGTTTCCCGCCAATCGCAGTCGATCTTTCGCTTATAAATTGACGCGCGCAGATCGATTGGATTTCACTGAACGAATTCGCTCGCAATCGTAGAGGATGGCTCATCACTCTGCCTCTTCCGCCCTTCGCCTCCTCGTCTGCTTCGCCGTCGTCCTCCTTGCCAACGGCGCCGGCGACGACCAACCTCTCTATTCCGTCTGCTCCACGTCCGGCAACTACACTGAAAACTGCGCCTTCGACAAAAACTTGCGCTAGCTCACGACCCTGCTCGCCGCCGTCGCCCCGACGACCGCTGGCTTCGCGGTCAGCTCGCTCGTCAGCGGCGTCGACGCCTACGTGAGCGGCCTCGCGCTGTGCCGCGGCGACGTCTCCAGCCCGGAGTGCGGGGCCTGCCTCGCCACGGCCGGCGCCCGGGCCCCGAGCTCTGCCCTCGCAGCAAACAGGCCGTCCTCTGGTTCGACCACTGCATGCTCAAGTACTCCGACGCCGACTTCTTCGGCAGAGTCGACTTGGACCACCAGATCTACATATACAACGTGAACAACGTCTCGTCGGACCCGGCGAGGTTCGACGCCGAGGTGGCGGAGCTGCTGGCGAAGCTGAGGGCGGAGGCGGCGGCGTCGTCCCTGTACTTCGCCGCGGGCGAGGCCGGGATCGCGCAGACAGGAGGCGATCGGGAACTGTACGGACTGGCGCAGTGCACGAGGGATCTACAGCGGGCGGACTGCGATCTCTGCCTCAGCGCCATCATCGGCCAGCTGCCGAGCTGCTGCGCCGGCAATCGGGGCGGGAGAGTGCTGAGCGGGAGCTGCAACTTCCGATACGAGCTGTACCCGTTCCTCAACGTTTGATTCATAAATATTAATAATAAATTCATCGAATAAAAGCATGTAATGACTTACTGTAAGGAATGGAAGAAACAATCAATATAGCCAAATGCAGAATGAACAATCCCTTCTTATTAATACCAGAAGAGTTAATTTTATTACAATTAAATAATCCTTTTACAATTTGTTTTGATCGAAGTGATAGTGATAACATTTTAGAGTCGCAGCTGTTTGTTTAGATGGAGAAGACATGTGTGAAGAGCTTTACATGCATTAAGGTTGACAACCAGAGGGGCAGAGAGTTTTGCCCTTCTAAAAGAATACAATCAACTAGAAAAAACATTACACCAGTGAGATTGCCTCCCCTCAGAAATCACCCAGGAGTCCTCGTGCTAGGCCGCTGCTGGATATCGATTCTTCGAAGAAGGCTATACGCGTAGGAAGTTATTAATTCTTGGCCTGCAGTTTTGGGGGATTGCAGAATGTGTTTTTCAGCTTTAGATATCACATCTACACTTAAAAAGGGTGAGAACTCTGTTGTGATGAAATGCTCACCATTTTCAAATATTTCTTGTGGAGCTTTATTGCATGGCTGCAAGCTTTTTTTGCATCTAAATCTGATATCTCGTTTAATATCTGAGTCGTGGGAAACATCAATGAAAGGCAATAAGAGAAATCTGAGTTTTTATTGAATAAACTCACTAATTAAAAAGAGTTGTGGATAGGTTTGCAATTCTTTACCCTGACGACATCATCCAAACCTCGAGCTTCCTGCAGTATCTTTGCGCTTTTGTCCTTGAGAACACTAGCAACAAGAAAAACTGTGATCGGCAAAGGAGCTTCAGAAGTTTTAGTTCCATTCCTGATATTGTCCCTCTCAAATTTCCCGAATTGGCGTATCTTAACTTTCTTTTTGGAGCCATCATTCTGTTCTAAGAACTCCGGTTCTTCATAAAGGGTGAAGATATCTGGGTGATATTCTAAAGCCCATGTCATCTGTAAGAAATTTCAAATAAGACAGCATCAAGCATGTAAAATATATGTACATCTGTAATTATGATTCCAGAACTGACGATCAGTAAGTTTGATATGTTCATTTATTGGTTTAGTGTTCTCTAATTGTGATGTTTTTGTTCACTATAGCTTACATGTTGCATAAGAAAACCATGTTAATGTAAGTTGTAGGAACAGTAGGTAAGAAACTGAATAGGCATATTAGAGTTCATGGATCAAGTTTAGTAACAGTGGCAATACCTCCCAAAGATACAAAGAATCACCAAAGGATAACTCTCGCCGAAACATTACCATGAACATACGAACTGCGAAAAGGTAATCACCACCACCCAGTGCTTCTGTTCAACAATAAGGGTAAACCAAATTAGTACCCCGTGTAAGTGAAGAAAGAGTTCGGTCAGTGAGATAGCTCAATGATGAAGGCATCCTTTGATGTTCGAAAATAGAAAAACGAAACATGAACACTGTTATTTTAATGTTGATGCATCTGATGTATCCTCTATGAAATAACAATTTTACATAATATATCTTCTTAACACTATCCCAACCAAATCCATATCTGAAATGTGAGAATTGAGATGTTTAACAGACTTATCGTCTGTATCTAGGCATGTTAATGCACAAAAAAACATTATTAATGCTAGCATACCATAGTTTCTTGTGTCACATACCTATGTGTTGGTGAAGTTTTGGGTCCAAAATTTGTGTTATGGATGCTAAACTTTGGAGTTGGCTCTCCACCCCTACAGAGCTCGCTGTGCATCTGAAATTTCCTCGCTTTAAGAAGTCAAAACAACGAGGTGTTTAAAAGATGTCAGATAGAAGTAACAGATAAACTCCTATCAAGGAGGAACTTTAACTGGTGGAAAGTATTTAACTTTTAGCCAGTTTAATCAACTATGGAGCAGACAAAATACTATCGGGTGTTTGCAATTCGTAAAAAGTTGCTATTGCAACATTCATATATCTGTTGCTTAGATGAAAATTGAAATGTATATTGCTCGGATGAAATTGATAGAACAAGGCACTGTAATTTATAGTCGATAACTTTAGCTGTTCCTAACATGTGAAGAAAAGCCAAAGTCTTTCACAAGTGAATTTGGTTTGGATATTCTTATAAAGCATTCATAGCTCTAATTGGTACAAGTAACACTTAAATAGACAATAGGAGCAAAATGTTCTCATATGTAATGCTTGAAACTGCAGGATATCTCAAAGAATAAACAAATACAAAGTGAGATGACAACGAAATATGTACCAGTTTGCGCATCAACCTCTCAAAGCACCAAAATGCATCTGCTTCGTCTTCGAGAAGAATTATCAGTGGAGAGCAAAGATCACTCATACCTGATAATTCAAGCTATTTAAATTTTGATGTAACACAATGGGAAAAAAACATGGCAATGTGAATTTTCCTGATTTTACCAACACTTCGTGCTGGGTGATGATTATGCTTCGTGAGTACAAAACAAGAGAAGCAATTAAAAGGAAGAGAACAGCTACTTTAGAATGACATAATAACCAAGGATTTCAGTCTCCATCTAAAACATGTAAAATGGTATGGGAGACTACATCAAACACCAAATTAGAGTTTGATGCTGAATAAGGTTTGTTCCCACCTTGACAGTAGCCAACATCTTTGTCGATCCAAGCATAGACAGCTAGAATATCCCAAAGCTTCGAAAGATTTTCTTTCTTCTCGTAAAATACCAGGCCTCTATCAGTCCTGAGCACATCAAGACCTATAACAAATAAAAATGAATAACAGCTTAGTTTTGAATAAATTACCAAGTTAAGGAACAGTTCTGCTACAACACATCTCTTTTAAGTAATTGACTGAATAATTTCTTCGTAGTTTTCTCAGTTAGTCTAATTTTTTCATCTGTGTCATGAAACCTCCATCCATGACTAGCTACTATCTAGAGATGGCACTATGCTTAGATTCATCTGAAACATTTTCCACATGAGTCGATGAAAAAACACTAATAATTCTCTTAACAGATAGATGGTTAGCAAGCTGATCATTTTCTATAAAAAAAATTATATTAGGTAGATTATCATAGAAGTTGCTTATTTTGATTGGCTCATATTGTATGTTGACAAACAGACACAGGGAAGATGCATTGAAATCTAAGCTTAACAAAGGACATGAGAGATATAGACAGATGGGAACAAACATATAAAAGCATAGAAGAGAGGAAAATCAAGGTACCAATTTATACCAATTTGATGTAGCGTAAGCTTCCACTCAATCACTGGTTTATCCGTTATAATATCCGCGCTTTCAGAAGAACTATTAACTTGTTCACTGTGGGGAGGGGTTTGACAAGGGCTGGCTTCCATGAGAACTAAAGGGTCGTGAATAGGTTGACCATCCTCAGTGACTAATGGAGCTGTGACAATTATTCCACTGCCGACATGGGAATCCAACTCATGGCACACATCCTTCCATCTTTCGTATTGCACTCTGAATGACAAATTTATATCCCTTAGCTGGATGCTAATAAATGTAAACATTTTCCCTATTCATCCAAAAACTACAGAATTTAATTAACTAAACTAATCTACATATGGATTTTAAACAGATAATCTTTATTCCAACTAATCTAAAGAAAAATGAAGTATTATAAGGGTTTTGGGTGAGAGTCCATCTCAAAGAACTTGTTAAACTGTTAATTTATTAAAGAAAATAACAAAAACAATCAATGGCTTGACCACTATAGCTTGTACATATGATTGATTGCTAAGTGCTAGAGAAAATATGATCCAACAGTTTCTGTGGTAGCTTGCAACTTCTGTAACACTACTAAATCTATTAGTATATATAAGTATAAATGAAATTATTGAATAAAGTTGAACAAAAGAAACAAAAAAAAAACCTCTTTAATATCCGAGGGTAAGTTCATGTACATTTATCCTCCTATGCCAGAATTGCCTGAAACCTTGTGCACTGTGATTGTCTTACTTTTACATAGTTTGTTTGCAAGGCTATACTACCTAACCTGTGAACTGACTCATAACATGTGATTAGCTTTACATGCTATATTTACCATTATACTCGAAGAAAGGAAAAACAATTGAAACGGAAACAATATGAAATAATAAAATGGATTATCATCATCCAAAGCAAAGGTGGAAGCTTGATTCCAAAAAAAAAAAAAAAAATACTAATTCCATTTACAAAACATGAAATATGGCAATTGCAACATAAACTATATCTTGCATCAGTTATGCCATACCTCCGTTGTTGTCTCAGCTCTTCTCGTTCTTCAAAGGTGCTTTTGGGATCAAAGCATCCAAGTAAGAACTCCCAAACCTGTCCTCTTATAGAAGGATGAACACCCTGATCAAGTTTTTTGTGGCTTAGTGTCAGATGATTCTGTATTGAAGCGCATTGCTTGTTGTTTTACATAGAAAAAAAGTGAAATTGAAACCAAGGTACTGTGTTACCAAGAAAAAGAACACATGATTTGAAGAAATAACTATGCAGTATTCCCTGATGTCAAACTACTAGCCATGCAAAGAAGAATGTTCATACAGCCAGGTCAAGTTGATTCTATGAAGTCTATGAAAGACAGCAATATTAACCTGCATTATCAGTGATATTGACCAGCCACTGGGATCAATTAGTCATGTTTCTAAGTCACTGAAATAGCAGTTAACAATTCTTTGATCTGTAGAACTACTAGTTGTGGAAAGATGGACTACTGAAATACAAGAAAATCACTACGCACCATTTATTTTATCGAATACTATTCAAGGCAAAGTAATTTGATCATGAAGTCTACATGAGACATTATCATAGCAATATTAGATTATATCAATAAACTTGACCAAAATAGCCAATGTTGATTCCAATATTTGATGAAAAGGTTGAGAGTTATGTTGGACCTTGTGAATTAATGAATAGCATCTTTAAAAATCTAATGTGCATAGAAAATATTCATAGAAAAATGAAATATTTTCATATAATTTTGTTAACTTCGAAAAGCAGATATAGACTTTGGCCATGATTATGAAATTTTTTTTGATAGTAACAATAAATATTTAATTATTATATTAATGTGACACAGGAAGTCAAAGTTGTGATATCACAGTTACTAGTACTAGGAGCATAATAAATGAAAATAATATTGTGTCAACTACAATAAACTAGAACATTCAAATTGTAGAATTAACCTTGAGGGAAACCTAATGTATCAAATAGAACTACAATAATGAGAAAATAAATCAGGGAATATTTAAAACTGAGGGACAAGGAATCCTTATAAGAGTTTTAAATATCTTGCATCTAATATTCAATAAGTAAATGAACGAGGGTATCATTAATAGGAAAAGACATTAGATGATTAAATTGGAAACGAGAAAGGGCAAAAAAAATATTGTAACACCCTGTCTATCATGAAAAGTTATTGCTGCTAAAAGATGAAAGTGAAACCATGAACATACCCCTCTTTGAATTCGGCTGAGAACTGAAGCCATATCCAATTGACCTTCTGGATTGAATGCAGCTTGCCATCTTCGAACACTTAGAGTCTTTCCAGCCTACATGAATAAGCTAGAACAACATTTTTGAGGGAATTTTAACAGAAACAAGCACAAGGAAATCAATTTAACTGAAGATGCGCTCTCCTGGACAACAAATTAACTTGTTCAAGAAAGATACAATGGAAGCTCTCAAGCTCTTGTGCAGGTTCTGAACCCAAGACTTGGTAACAACACCTAAAACCCTTACCAGCTGAGCTAATTGGCACCCTCAAACTTCACTTAAAAGGGATAGATTCATGTCATTCCAACTCCACTTATATACTTCTCATTTTCCTCACATGACTTTAAAGTAATCGAGAGATTTAGTAAGCACAAAGAGGAAAGCAGAGACTACACAAAGTTCTGAGAAAACGACAAATGTGTTGTATCTCTTGGTTATAGATCAGATTCACATTCTTAGAATGTGACAGCTAAATCAACATGATAAAGACACTTACCACACAAAGCCAATCAAGATAACCTTTTTATGCTTATCAAAGTAGAAAATTTGCGCCTTGGAGGAGCTAAAACATCGAATTATTTAGAGAAAAAAGAATTCCATTCCGCGAACAAATGACACTGAAATCGACCAAACCGTACCTTAATTTTGAACTTGCTCTTAGGGCCCTCGGCGCACTCAGTCCGAGCCTCATAAAAAGAGTCCGCCGGAACCCCGCTATCTCTCCACACCATGTTCATCATTTTGCCAAATTCCCGAAATGTATAAGAATATTATCCGCTCGCCAAAAGAATCTACGGCAACAAGAGCCAATGATCCCGAACGCCCGGTCAAGCTACAGAAAGAGTTGACCTTCTACTCCGCACCGGCCAGGAATGGGCCCAGATTGAGGGCTGCGCAAGGGAAAAAAGATGGCTTCGGAGAGCGAGGAAGGAAGGGAGGGAGGACGCTCATGAATAGCCGGCGAAACGGAACGAGCCCTCATGGCTCCGCTTACATTTTGATCGATTTAAGTGACCAAGCGGCTTAATTTTAGGAGTTTCCGACGGACTAAGAGCGGGAGACGAAGGAAGACCGCCGATTCCATTGCCGTCCGACTCGGAGACTTCCGCGTCGTGGTTGGCTCTCTCTTTTTAATATCTTTATTTATCTTATTTCCTCAGTCTTTTAATTATCTTTGAATTTTTTTATTTAGAGTTGACCCACAACGGTCAACGGTTCCTGGCATAAGAAGGTTTTTTAAAAAACATTTTGATAGCTAGTGATGACCGACTGTTATGATACGGTCCGTATCCAGCATGTCTATATTAGCAGGAAATGCCGATTGGAGCCGGTTGAAGTCAAAAAGATCAAAGTGTAAATCTTTCGAGTGTGATCTTGACAAAGGAGGAGAAATTCAAGTGACAGGTTTGACTGTGTAAATCTAAGAAGAAGCTTTGGTAGCGTAAGCCCAAGTGGAACTTGATATTGGAAGACCCAACAACAAGGACTGAGACCGATGGAAGCATCTAGAAGGCGAGACGTGAAGGATGGGGAGTCATCCGAAAGACGCAAGGCTGATGGAAGATGGCTAGAAGGCTAGGTTAGGTTGGTCGGGCGAGAACGAGTGCTGAGTGAATTATACTCGGGGTGAAAACCCAAGTGTGGGTCTGTACTAGTCACTTGATGCCTGTATCAGGCGACTGGTAGTGACTTGAAGGCGAATTGGGAAACTCACAGAAAGATTGGTCGAGTGACCAGGCGCCTGCACCAGGCGCGTGGTCCTCGAGCAGGCGACTGTACCAATCGCCTGATCGGGGGATCAGGCGACTGGTAACTAGCCGTTGGCAAACGTTGAGCTGCAGTCGTCGAGTCTGTGAGAGGACAGTCGCCTGGTGCATAGACCAGGCGACTGGTGGCGGACAGAATAGCTTTTGAGGAAAGTTGTTTGCCTATATAAACCAAGGTTGGTTCCTTGATTGAGGTTGACGAAATTTAGTGTGGTGAATACTAGATTAGTAGTCTTTATTTGTGTACATCCGAGAGTTCACAGAAGAGTTGTGGCGAGGTTTCTCCACCCACAAGGGACTACACGAGCTAGCCGGAGCTTCCGGGGAATCATCCACAGACGGATCAGGATCGTCCGCCTTACGGACAGCCCTGGAGTAGGAGCCCTAATCTCCGAACCACGTAA
>JBAMIE010000103.1:7401021-7415841 GCA_037177295.1 Kaempferia parviflora
GTCGCCCACGCATATAAAGGTGTGATGTACAGACTAAAATTTCTCTCTCTATATATATAATTTTAAAAATTAATATTTATTTAAATATAAACGCTAAATATATAACCCATAAACATCTAAATTTATTTATTTTTAATTTTTTTTAAAAAAATCTAACACTGTAACCCAATTACGAAATCTGAACCACTAGAAATAAAATCTTAAAATTTTATTGATTGCCCCCAAGGCGTAGCACAGACTGTGGGTGCATGACATCTCTGGTGTAATGACCAGGGGTCAATTCCTAGGAACTGATGACCAGTGGTTTACCCCACTATGCACCTTCCGCCTTTATACTTACATGAACCTCCCTCCATATCCGTGGGGCCGGCATTAGGGGGCCTTAAAATTAAAAGAAAAATTAAAAATGAATCAATTTTAAACGCGGATATAACCAGATATTTAGAATTTATATTTATAAAAATATTAATTTTTATTAAAAAAAAAGAATATTACATTTATAAAGTAAATAAAAATATAAAAAAATCGACTGACCTGTGCGTGTAATTGCACACTGTGCGGCACATAGTGCCTCTGTACCGGCCTCCTTCATTTGAGTCGGATATGAAATCCTTTATCGAATTAGGATTAAATTATCATCCCTAAATATATGCACACATTTAATCCATCTATTAAGCCTCTATTAGTAACAGTTTTATTTTTTTAAAAATATGATATTTCTCTTTATCTTTTTCATTTTCTCTTCTTCCCATAATTTCATCGTATGCAATAATCACTATCCAATTTGACGTCTAAAACTCTAGAAAAATATAATTACAAAAATTCAATGAAAATAATGTAGAAAAAATAATTTTTCCATCATTTATTTCTCTTTCTCTTTCGTTTACTTTATAATTTTCTTTAAAATTATTAAATATTTTTATTTCTTAGGAAAATATATTACCGGAAAACATTGCTTGCACTCAAAATTTATAAATTTGCATGTATGGTGAAAATTTAAATTTATGTGAAAATATCAATATGAAAACTCTTGAACCATGCTTTTAGATAGTAATAAATGCAAATATAATTAAAATAAGGTGGATTTTAGAATGAAAATTAGGAATGTTTAAAATATTATAAAATTATGAAAAATAAAAAAATCTAAATAAATTATCAAAGAAAAAAGGAGAGAGACAAAAAAAATTTTTTTTTTAATTTTAAAAAAATAATCATACCTACTTAAAAATCAAACAATAATATTAGAATAACTAACTTATTTTCATTTAGTCTACTAACAAATCTATTTCCATTCTTATTTTCAATCCTTCTCTCAAATCAAACTTCATCTAAGTCACAAAAATCAGCTTGTTTGATGGCTTTTGGATGAAACTTAAAGGTCACCAATTTTTTATGGTTTAATAAAAATAGTAGGGCAAAGAATATCGCCTCAACCCTCATGGCTTCGGCGGCGGCGGAGGAAAAGGATCTGGTCGAGATACTCGACGCCTCCTGCGGCCCGATCGACACCATCAGGTACGTCGACTTCGTGCGCGACCCCGCGGCGGGCGCGATCGCCACCTTCGAGGGCACGACCCGCGACACCTTCGAGGGGAAAAGCGTGGTGGAGCTTCGCTACGAGGCCTACGTGCCGATGGCGGCGCGCCGCCTCTCCGCAGTCTGCGCCGAGGCGCGGGCGTCCTGGCCGCTCCTCCGCCTAGCGGTGGCGCACCGTCTGGGGACGGTGGGGGTCGGGGAAGCCAGCGTGTTCGTGGCGGCGTCGGCGGTGCACCGAGCGGAGGCGATGGAGGCATGCCGCTATGTGATCGACGAGGTGAAGGCTTCGGTGCCGATCTGGAAGAAGGAGGTGTACGAGAACGGGGAGGTGTGGAAAGAGAACAGGGAGTTTCTGGAGAGAAGGATGGTCCATCACGAGCACGGCCCGGCCCAAAAACACAACACATCTCACGGCTGTTGCGGCAGCAAAGTGAAGGTGAAGGTGGACGGCGATGGTCACAAGAAGAAAGAAGGAGATGAAGCCACGACAGTCTGATGTGCATCGGACGATGACTGCGGACGACATGTATCGAAATAAACTCTACTTTAATTTTTAATTATCATGGAGATTAGCCTCCTTTGCTCATAATTGCAGTGTGATATTAAGAAAATTGAAAATTTAAATTTAAATATCAATTTAAAATATAAAATTACTACTGATTTATACAAATGTAATATAATATTCGATCTTATTATCATACGGTTTTTGTTGTAATTAATTTCCCATTTTGTGTACCGAATGATTCGGAAAATGGGCCACAGCATAGGCCCAATTTTGAAATCCTATTCTATAAACCCTAGTGGTTGTTCGATCGCACGCGCAGCGACAATGGCTTCCTTTGCAGTGGCTCTTCTACTGCGACGGGTCCCCTCCCTCCGTGGCTCCCGGGCCCTTTCGGTGGCATTACCTTGGCGATGGTCTTCGAGCTTATCTTGCGACAGTGATTCCGACTCTACGGCCGCCTCCTCGTATGGAAGCGAGAGCGGCTCGGACGAGTCGTCAACGCCGTTGAGGGAGAAGGAGATCATGAAAGACATTGAACCTATCCGGACTCTCGCCAAAGATATTCTTCACTCCAAGAGGTAATTGTCGTGATTCAAATCACTAGAGTAACGGTAGGAAGGTAGAAGCTTGCTTTACTCAACTTATTTCATTACAGTACTGCTTACTTGTCTGGTGTATTTCAATCGTAGGATGTATTTTGTAATCTAAAAAACAGCATTTTATTTTCCCCAAATATACCTTGGCGTTATGAGCTTTGAATCTCCACTTTAATTCTATGGTCGCTCATTGAATTGTCAAGATCTAAACTTTAGCTATACAGACTACCATAGGGTAGCCAATTTGAAAAAGAACAACCATTCAGATAAAGTGTTGAGTTTCTTTTTCCTATTATTTTTTTGTGTGTGAATGGAACTAAAAAGACACATATCAAAATGAATCTATCATCTCAACTCTTGAAAGAAATCCAATGAAAACTCTGCTTACTACTCCCTAAGGAAAGGAAAACCAAGTTGACACATCTAAACTGGAAAGAAAAATGAATCAATAGCCCAAAGACAGCAATACCCTATCCTCTCACATGGCCGCCAGTATCCAGAAGAGTCATATCAAGTAATATCACCCAACCTTCATACCTTCCTAGCTGATAATAACCGTATCAATCAGGTCAGAAACATCTTTTAGTTTAACTTAAGATCATTGCCAAATAAACAGACCAACTCTTTATTGTTCTCAAATTTGTACAAGACATTGATTTCCAGCAATAACCCATCATTTGCACGATCCATATTCCTTGTATCAAAAAAAAAAAAAAAAAAAAATCTTTGAATCCTTGGTTTCTCATTACAAATTAATGGACATTGCGCTAAATCTAGTGAAGTCACTTCACATTGTTGTTCTAACCATTATAATGACTCTCACCTTCAGAGAATGTTAGGAGAAGACTTGGTACTATGAAACAAATAAGACTTCTAAGGGCATCCACAATGAGGGATATTTAGAAGGGATATTTGTCCCAATATCCCCTATTGAAAGGGGAGAGATTAGGGGTATTCAGAAATCACCGGGCAAAAGGTTTTACCCGGTGATTTCTCATTTTTGTTAAAAAAAAATCAAAAAAGAACTAAAAGCTGCATGCAGCAAGTGAGCTGGATGCGTAGTGGGCCCATGGAAACAGTAACTTTTTTTCTTATTAAATAATTATTAAAATATATAGATAAATATTAAATAAAAAATATTATGAACAAATGGTAAATGGTAAATGAAATATATTAAATTGAAAAATATAATTAATTTTATTTAAATGTAAAATTAGATGTAAATTAATAAAATAATCGTGGGACTATAAATATTTGGTCGGTGAGATATTTAATTATGGAATTGGGGATATTTGAAAGTGAGATATTTGATGGGTGAGACTCATAAATATTTGATTGTGGGATTTGGAATATTTGAAGAGTGGAGATATTTGAATGATGATGTGGAAGTGGGGACCACAAATATTTGACAGAAATACCACTCCTATTGTGTATGCTCCAAGCACCTCCATGTCTGTAAACCTGTCTAAGATAATTGGTGCTTTGACGGAATAATCTTACAACTGCTTTCTTCAGTCTTCTCTCTATGTTCATCTATCTATCTAATGAAAAGAAAATAGGAATTGCACGGCACACACTTCAAATTTGTGGGAATGCTCAATCTGCAAAATACATGCATATCTGGTAGCAGTTCAGTCAACGCCTTAGTCTTGTATTTAAATCGTGTATGATTGTTAATGTTTTAGCTTACCTAATATTTTTCTTATCATTATTAATAATAAATTTTGTTTTCTCCATTTTTTTATCAGTTTCATTGACTCGTTATTCTCCTTTGTAGTAATAAGTTCTGGATTTATTCTGTGCATACTGCCCTGCAGATACAGAGATGGGGAATGTTTAAACGCTGAAGATGAAAAAGAGATCATAGAAAAAATTCTCCATTTTCATCCACATTCAGAAGATAAGATAGGCTGTGGCCTCTCTTCTATAGTGGTATATATAAATATTGTACATTTACCTTTGCAATTATATTTTTTCAACACTGTTGTCCACATAGATTTATGCTTAATTCAGAAACTATACTACAATTTGCTATGCTATAGAAGTAAGATATACCCATTTCTTTGATGTACTCACAACTGAAACATAGGACAGAAAAATCTAATAGTTCGTTATGCTGTCAGACCATTTACAATTTGAAGTAGGAAGTATGTCATTTCATTCTTCTAGCTTTAATAGGAAAGCAATAAAATGAATGCTAGGATTAGGGAAACTTTCACCATGTTAGAAACAGAGTCAGCTAGGTGACAATGAATGTGTGTGGATAGATCTGAATGCCCTGGTCGAATAGGGTTGAAGTTAAAAGATCATTTTGCTTTCTGTTAGCAAGAAAGTGGTTAGTCTTTAGCAGGTTGCTTTCCTTGATACCACTGAGGTTATTTAGGAACTCTGTTGTGGCTAGGAAGACAGCTGATGAAGAAGCAACAAGTTCCACATTCGAGCACTATGTTCCAGTTCTCTTGTTCCACAAGGCGACTTCAATACTGCATTAGGTGTTCTAGAAAATGCTAATTTTAAATTTGAGCTCTGTGTTCCAGTCCTCTTGTTCCTCAAGATGACTTCGATACTGAATTCATTCCGGTGTTGTAGAAATTGGTAATCTTAAATTTGACTATCAAAGATCCCAACAAGGTGCTGAGTAGACTTCATGGCAAGAGTTTAGTTCATTTGTCAAATTTAGATTAGAGGAAAGACAGTCTACAACTCTACATTCAATTGAATAGTGTATCATTGCATCCATATAGGAGGTTTCAAGCTATACTGCTGGGTAGGTGGCTCTTTTTTTTTCTGCAAAAAAACATAATTGAAGCTTACCTAATTTTCTTTGTGAAGGTTGATCGACATCCAGAGTTCAAATATTCTCGCTGCTTATTTGTAGCACGAACTGATGGTGGCTTAGTAGACTTCTCGTACAATAAGTGTCTCAAAACTTACATCCGAAGTAAGTATCCATCGCATGCCGAATGGTTTATTGGTAAGCATTTTGGACGGAAATGATTGGAACGTTTTCCATCTCCCATCAGAGAGATGAACCTTTATGGTTGATGCCAGTGTTCTATATCAATATAGACCTTTTCTTTTTGGCAGTTGTAATGTTATTAGTTGATGGATGAAAAGATTATAGACCTTGTTTCTTGACAGTTATCTTGTCAATCCAAATGATTGAAGCAAACTCTAAAATTAATTTTGGTGAATTGTGCTAGTAACAATCATTTTCAATGAAACCGAAGTTTGACTGCATTTAGAAAAATTTGCTTATTTGCATCAGTTTTAAAATAATTCATGATCACTGCCTATTTGTTCCTAGCTATATGAAGATTCTCTGTCAAGCTGTATGCAACACTGTCACTAGAAATGTTTAAGTTAATTAAACTATTATTAGTTATTATTCGTTATATGTTTCGTCTTAATCCACATAAACCTTTATTTTTTTTAATTTTATTAGAGCCTTTAACACCATTTTTTTGGAACCACTACTTAACACAAATTAAACGATAAAGCATTCTTAAAATTTGAGCTTTTGACGAAGAATCCATGCGATGACAGTTTGGTAGGTGAGGTGAGAAAAAAGTGTTTAATCTTTGAATATTTAAAATTATCAATTGACCGTAATTTTTTATTACACAATATTTAAAATATAAATATATATGTTTCTTTTCTTTTTAAAAAAAATTGTGAAACCAATCGCACCTTAATATTTGAAACAAAATTCAATATTACGTTACAGGTTTTATTTTTTTAATATTGAATGAGAATGACATGCTATTTCGTGATTTAAAGTTTAAATATAAAAACCATCACCTACCACAAAATTGTATAATAGTAGCCATTTTGTCAGCTTGTTCAACAACCATTTCTTATGATATTTTTTTTTTTCTTAGTAAAGAAAGCTCTTAGTTATTTATATTATTAAAATAATGTATTTAATATTTAACATATCTTTTAAAATTTATATCACTCGAGACCAAATTGAATTAAAATTGCTCCAAAAGGAAAAAAAAAAGTTGTACTATTTTATAATAATTTTAGTTTAATTTTTTTTAATACAATATGAAAGAAAATATTGGATGATTTTAATAAATTTTAAAAGAAGTATATTCATTTAATGATAATAAAAAATTTTGTTTTTTTTTTTTTTAAATTTTTAACCCTTTTTTTTTCAAGAGAAATGGTTGTTAGGAGGGTAGGTTGTTGCTTCTTTACATGCAAAGTTTCATGAACTATGGAACTAAACTTAATTCTTAATATTATTAAACTAACTAAAGAATACCCACCAATTTAATCAAAGTAAAGCATTAAAAAAAATGAAAAATGAGCCGAATAGATGTCATGTTAAGTATTATCATACTTTTTTTTTTTAATTTATTTGGTGGACAGAATTTAAGACCGGATCTATCAAAATTAGTCGGATTGAAGATCTCAATGCGTGTATAAAAAAACAAACCCGACCCGGTACGGTGAGCTATAAATGCACACCTATGAGTCTAAGCCAGCCGCTACGGTCCATTTTCTAGATCTTCAGGCTCGTCACGGTGCCACCCTCACTCGATCAATTCCAATGGCGGCCGCCATCGGACCTATCGCCGATCCTTCTCTCCGCCTCCGCCACTTCTCTTCCCTCTCTCGCCACCTCTTCCTAACTCCTTCTCGGCTCCATGCCTCTCCTCTTCTCCGCCACCGTCTCCCGCGCCTCGTCGCGATGGCCGGGGGATCGGACTCAAAGCCGAGGGTCCTGGTTGCCGAGAAGCTCGGCGAAGCTGGTATGGAACTTCTCAAGGGAGAGGTCGACGTGGAATGCTCCTACAACCTCTCCCCCGAGGAGCTCCGCTCCAAGATCGCGCTGTGCGATGCTCTGATCGTGCGCAGCGGCACAAAGGTTGGCCGCGATGTGTTCGAGTCCTCCGGAGGCAGACTTCGGGTCGTCGGACGCGCCGGAGTGGGGATCGATAACGTGGATCTCGCAGCCGCCACAGAGCACGGCTGTCTCGTTGTGAACGCGCCCACTGCGAACACGGTGGCCGCGGCAGAGCATGGGATTGCTCTGCTCACTGCCATGGCCCGCAACATCGCTGGATCTGATGCCTCCATGAAATCTGGTATGATCTTTAGTCCTCCCTGATAGTCGTTTGAATATTTTAAATGTCACTGGCCTTTCTCTTATGGCAAGCAAAGAAAAAAATGAAGAAAGACATTCTATTTTTTGAATCCTTTTGTGTGAAACGAAGAATGCCACCGAACGTTGTATATAATTACAGGAATATTGGGAATTTACATAAGCTTGCCATTAGATTTCAAGTAGTTACTCCTTTTAATCTTCCTAGTTCCTATATGGTAAATGCTGAATCTTATGGAAGAAAGCTTTAATAATTTCGTCTGGTTTCTATATTTCCTTTTTTTCTGTGGATAAGTGAAAGTTTCAAAATGAACTTGTTTGCTAAATGAATCTACCAATTGAAAAAAAAAAAAAAACATTACCCTACAGAGAAGGATAACAAGAAAGTGAAACTACCCTTTTGACCAAAAAACAAAAAATAAAAAAACTATTGAGATTTATTTTGTTGCATGGCATTCTTTAATACAGTTTCTACATTCATTTGGAAATTCATATTTGGGTAGTCCATGACAAATATATTAAACAATACAGGCACAAATTTACACTTCTCATCGTGCTTTGCATGGCATTCTTTAGAAATGTAAATGATAGAAATGCAAGTTACTAATCATTGGATTTAAATATTTAATGAGATTAGGGGAGAAACTCTAGGCTTTTGGATGTGTTATAGGATAGTTTCATTAATGGGAAAACAACATAAATGATCATATTTATTTCATAATAAGATTGTTCATCCAATTAATCAAGCTAGTCAATAAGTAGCAAAGGTACTCCTATTTCTTGGTGTGAAAATGAAAAGATTTTTTTTTTTTTTGCCACTTGATTCTTTTACTGTGCAATTTATTTTCCTTTTAAATTATGAAAAATCTAAATTATTAGTGTGCCATGTATCCCTATTTTCTGATCAAGTTTGCTATTGGTATTGGCTAAATTTTGTACGCATGTTGCTCTTTTCATTCTTGACTAGCTTCTTTGATCTTATACCTACTTGTTATAGTCCTCTGTTGTCTTCGAAACTGATATAGTAATCATTTGACCTGTCAGTTACACATTTGTTTAGGAAATCTCCCTTTTTTGTTAAGAGGAAATGACCCATAGTTAATATACTATGCATTACATATCAAGCTGCCATAATTAAATAGTGTGTCCTGCTTTATGCATTACATACGTAGCAGCATCATAACAAAAGCTTGCTGTGAATCCCAACTCTTTGGGTTAACTATGTATGTACTATGTACTATCATTACTTGTTTTTGATCTTCTGATTTGCACACAAGCCAAGCGATTTATTGTTTGTTTTTTAATCTTCTGATTTGCACACAAGCCAATCAATCATTGCTTCCTTTTAATCTCACTTTTGATTTGCATAAATCAATCCTCATCCAAAATTTCTTTCCTTATGGAAGTGTTGTTTAATTTGCAGAGTTTATAGTCCTGTTTGATGTCAATGAGTTGTTGAATACTGTATGAATGCAAATTGCATTTTACTTAATTCTTCATTATTTAGCAGCAGTATAACTTGACTGCAAAGAACATGTTTCTCCCCTGGGCTGGATTTCTACTGTGCACAAACAAGTTTGAATTTTCAACTTAGAATTGCACACAAGGAAGTTCATGGTCAGACAGCTGAAACTGAAGGAGAGTTCTTTTGATCTTACCTTCAAAATAGATCTATGAATGAATGATGAAGGGAGGCTGTCGTGCATAAAGTTACTACGAGGATAAAATAACAACTTATAATCACATACTTGGCGAACCTATATTTTCTTCACGAAGAAGAATATGGAGATTGCTTATCACACTTGGAATTATGCTTCATGCTCTTTCTTTCATTTATTTGTTACATTCTTTTCTTCAATGATACTACTAACTTGGTTATCTTGCTATATATCAGTTTGTTTTGGTTTGTTTTTCAGTATGTCTCTCAGTAGTCTATCAATTTATGTCAATTAGGTTTGCAAATATCAGTAAGTGGCTTTACCAGTGTGAGACCATTCCTGTTTGGTGAGGTAGGGACAGGATTAATCCCCTACCAATAGTGATGTTGTATGATTCATACTCAGCACATGTTTGCAAAAAGTCCTCAGGAACTAACTCTCTGACAATTAGACCAAGAAAGTGTTCTTGCATTGTGCATCCTTTAACTGTGCAATTGTATTGTTAGCTTATCTAATCTTATCTGGCAATTTCTTAGCAAAATAACATCTAGCAGATAAATGGTTGTATTGGATATGTCACTCTTGCACGGAAATGAAATTAATCTCAGCACCTTCTCAAATTATTTATTCATACATTATGCTGCTTTATTAAATTCTCAGGTAAATGGGAGCGCAACAAATATGTTGGTGTATCACTTGTTGGCAAAACACTTGCTATTTTGGGGTTTGGGAAAGTTGGATCTGAGGTAGCACGTCGTGCCAAAGGGCTCGGAATGCATGTCATTGCACATGACCCGTATGCAGCTGCAGATCGTGCTCATGCTATTGGGGTGGAGTTAGTAACCTTTGATGAAGCATTAGCAAGGGCAGATTTTATCTCACTGCATATGCCTCTAACTCCTTCAACTTCTAAAATTCTTAATGATGAAGCTTTTGCAAAGATGAAAAATGGGGTTAGGATTATAAACGTTGCACGCGGTGGTGTGATAGATGAAGAAGCTTTACTGAGGGCATTGGATTCCGGAGTTGTTTCTCAGGTACTTATCCTATTTACTCATCTTTTTTTCCCAATTAATTTTGGTTTCCTTACAGTTGACTCTGTGTGGAAGCTGAATCTAGTTGTGAGATAACTTAAAACTTTGTAAATTTATCAGGCTGCTTTAGATGTATTCACCAGAGAACCCCCATCCGCCCAAGACAAGTTGGTTCTGAATGAAAAAGTTACAGTCACACCACATCTTGGTGCCAGCACCGTTGAAGCGCAGGTTAGGAGAATTGAGCTGCTACTCTTACTTTACTATAGATTGCAGATTCAGATAGATGAAACCTAGAGGCATCTATTTATTTATTTTGATTCTTATGTTTAAGTTGAAAACCAGGAGGAAGTTGCGATTGAAATAGCTGAAGCTGTTCTTGGAGCTCTGAAAGGAGAGCTTGCTTCTACCGCAGTAAATGCTCCAATGGTTCCTGCTGAGGTATGTTTACCTGGTGTTCTGAACTGTACTTCTAATATCTCTAGGAACAAAGAAACATATACCGAGATATTAAATCACATTATCTTTTCTTATCTGCTACTAAAAATCTACGCATGACTTTACTCTTAACTGTTGGCTTAGATGTTGATCAAAGACGTTGCAACTGATATGAGTCCTCTGAAATTTCTGACAGACATGCTAACACTCACACACGAAGTGCATTGTTTCTTAAGTCAAAATCTTACTGATGCAACCTTTTATCACAAAGCTGAACTATAAGCTATTTCTTGACGTAGCAATATTATGTTTTGGATTCATCATGGTGTTTGATATAATTTCCTTTTGTACTTTCTAGGTCATGTCTGAGCTTGCGCCATTTGTTGTCCTAGCTGAGAAACTTGGCAGGTTAGCTATACAACTTGTAGCAGGAGGCAGCGGTGTGAAATCAGTGAAGGTGACCTACTCATCAGCAAGAACTTCTGGAGATCTCGACACTAGATTGCTCCGAGCCATGGTCACCAAGGGTCTCATCGAGCCCATATCGGATGCCCATGTTAACCTCGTGAATGCCGACTTCATTGCCAGGCAAAGAGGCATTCGTATCTCGGAGGAGAGAGTTTATTTGGATGGTTCTCCGGAGGATCCTATAGAGTCCATAATGGTTCACATTGCCAATGTTGAATCTAAATTTCCCACAGCTATGTCTGAAACAGGAGAAATAACAGTGGAGGGCAGAGTAAAGGATGGTATACCCCATCTAACCAAGGTTGGGTCATTTCAAGTGGATGCTAGCATGGAAGGAAGTCTGATACTCTGCAGGCAGGTTGATCAACCTGGGATGATCGGATTCGTGGGAGGTATTTTGGGCGATCAGAATGTCAATGTGAGCTATATGAGCGTCGGGCGGATTGCTCCTCGTAAACATGCAGTTATGGCCATCGGTGTCGACGAGGAACCCTCCAACGAAGCTTTAAAGAAGATTGGAGACATCCCAGCCATTGAGGAGTTTGTTTTTCTTAAATTGTAAGGCCATTAAGTCTTAATGAAAAATAATATCTGGACGTGTCTTACTTTCTACTTCTTTGGCAGTTCTAATTTGATGATGAACTAGATGATTTTTCAATTCATGAAGGTTTTGTTGACATCCCACCCATTGAGTTTGTTTTTCTTAAATTGTAAGGCTATTTAATCTTAATGAAAAATAATATCTGGATGTGTCTTACTTTCTACTTCTTTGGTAGTTCGTCTAATATGATGAACTAGATTATTTTTCAGTTCATGAAGGTTTTCTTGATTCATTGGTTTCTTTTCTGAATAGTATGAGAATTGTGATACCTGTTTGGATAAAGTAACTAGTTGATTCCTCTCTTTTTTTTTATGCTAGCGCATATATATATAAATAAAATCAAAATATTGTAACAAATTAATAATGAATTTCGGAAAGATGTGGATTTGAATTGCAAAAGTATTACATATTAGAAAATATTTAGTCTTTTTCGAGTAATATGTAATTTTCAAATATTTATTTTTTTAAAATTGATCTATTTAGCGTTAACGTATTATTAAAAATTTATTCAGATCTTTAAAAATTTTAAATCTATTCAATTATTTTTTAAACTATATTAATCTCAAATAAAAAGGTGATGTGATACTTAACGATGTCATTAAAATTCATGTTTCACTTCTCTATGTGTCTCCTCGGGGGTGCGATGATTAAGACATGAGAGCTTGCCACATGAGGTCTAGAGGTCGAATCTTGGCACGCCCAAGCATATACCTCCCCCATGTCTTGACCATTTGCATTTATGGCTAGTAGTCATCCGTGATTTACCTCCTCCGTGTTGGCTCTGGGACGGATCGACGCGAACACTGGAGGCGAGCGATTTACCTTTTGCCACATGTTTCACTTCTCTATGCCTTTTTTTGAGAGGTCATTTTTTTTAATAATCCAGTTCGCCAGACTCACTCATCTTAATCTGGAGAAAAATAAAGATAGAGAAAGCCTTAAGCTCATATTTGATATTGAATTCATTTTAAATTATCAAAAGTCTTCAAATAACCATTTTTTATAAATAAAGTGACCCTTTAAAACAAATTGAACAGAATAAAATAAAATTATTTGCGAGTCTTTAAATAAGAAACTACCAACAAATACAAATTGAACAAGCTAATTGGTTACACTGGCCAACATTAATCCGTCCAATTGCATATTTATAATATTAATCTGTTGTAAACCTCTTTAAAATCAAAGAATTGAACGAGAAATTAAAAAATAAAAAGGAGAAAGCTCTCCATGGAAGAAGTGTTCTGGGGAGAAAGCTCTGCAACGATATATGATAACACAATTTTTTTTTTTAGTTAGGTAGTTCGATACATGGATACCCACACTCCCATAGACAAGAAAAAGTTTACGATTTAGAGTTTAAGTAGAAAGCTGCAAAATTTTTCAAGAAGTTAAAAATAATCACAGATCTGAAGATTTCCCAAATAGTCAACCTTTCAAACTATTGCTAAATCCATGGCAAGAGACATCCTGGCAAACTGAGAGTCAAACTGATTCAGATTGACAAAGTGGCAATTGCAAGTGAATCAGATTTTGATCCAGTTCAACTTGAAAAAAAAAACCCCACAAAAACAAATGGTCTAACCCAACACAGTCCAAATCAATTGCAAAGTCAATCAGAACTATAAAAAAATAAGCTTCAGTTAACTAAATATTTGGATAGGCATAGACCAAAACCAAACATTAAACAAAAAAAATATTGATCTACACCCACCCACAACACTAATGAGACGTCGACAAAACAGTAGGATGCGACTATAACATCTCACCTTTAGCACTTTCAGCTTCCTGTCAAACCATAAAAAGAAAGTTGATTCTTGTAGCCTCTGTTGGCATTTATATCTTCGTGCACGCTTCGTCTACTTCGTGTTCATCATTTCGCTGTATGGATTAGTGTATCAGAGTGTATTGGCAGAACTGCACTTCCAGGCCATTGACGAGAAGGTTCAGTCTTTAGAAGCTGAAAATACAGAAATGAAGCAAGTAGTTAGGTTACGAAAACTCGCAGCGAGTATTCACAGCCAAAGATAATTGAATTACAGCTAGAAACCACAAAAGTATGAGTTGAAGAAGTCAGCCTACACCTCACAACGTCTACATTAACTTACCCAGAACTGCATTTGGATTGCGCACCTATAAGAAAAAGAAAAAGAAAAAAAAAAGGAACAAATGAAGAACAAAGGGTTTCTTCTGGATCCTCTTAAACTCTATAATCAACTAAGAGTTCAAAACTTCTTTCCCCTTGAAAAGTTGTCAACAGATGAAAGACAAAAAAAGGTTGTGATCTTCCCCTCACATTCTTAAGTTTACCAAGTCACTTTCATCAACCAAAATCAAGTAAATGGATCATTATCATTATTGTCATCAAGCCTGTGCTAGCCCCAACTAATTAAGATTGACAGGATTTTTTTTCCTTCATTGAATAAAACAAATAAACTGGATAGCTTTAATTATCCAGGATATATAACATGGGCACGAGTAAAACTGTATGAAACATACCATTTTGCAAAAGCCCATACCGTGTTTAAAATAGAAATAAGAAAAAAGAAAAAAGAAAAAAAGGTAAACCATAGCACTGAAACATAAAAGAACTGGTTGCAATTTATCAGGAAAATTTTACAAGTAAAAAAGCAGAAAAATGTCCTGGTGAATATGATTCCTACTCCTGTAGGAATTGGCCCAGAGTATTAATCCTTAGCCTGAATGATGGTTGTGTATCAATGTGTACCAAAATGACGAGTGCTACCCAACCACACAATCAATTGAACAAAGAAAAATTTTTCAATGCTTTACATAGGAAACACTACAGATCAGAACACAGGGAAAAAATGTAATGAACACTTGAAAAGGAAATTTTGGATGCGATTGTGATGG
>JBAMIE010000103.1:7576673-7600054 GCA_037177295.1 Kaempferia parviflora
TTAGATCCGAACTCAAGTTTCTTACTATTCAGCTCAGATCGATTCAATTACACCCCTATTAATTTCATTGAAAAATTCCAATTTACCGTGAAACTTTAACCAACTTATAAAAAAGGCCCTGATAATTTCAAATTACCAACCGTACCCTCAAAATTTTGATTATATTTAACTCTTCATTACTAACTCTGTTAATATTAATAGAAGTAACAGTAGTAACAGTAGGACATCAAATCTTTAACGCTATAGAATAATGTTACACATTTACTGGTCAACGATATCACCTTTTACTTATACATACTTATCATATTTTTATCTCGTTATGTATTAATTGTTTGAGTAGAACGTAGACATAACCTATTACACAAAAGGATTGACTTAAAAAAAAATACTTGCTTATAACCTATATATAAAGACTGTGTTCTATTTTCACAAATTGATCAGCATCATTTTATCAATTAACTTATGTTAATCAGTATAATTTAAACATTTATATCAAAACTAACATAACATTATTAGATTGATTGTAAGAATGCAAAGGAAGTTCATAATTGATTCCAAGATCCAACACAATTGCAAGGAAACTGCATCCACAAGCAATAAAGTTAAAAAAAAAAAAAAAAAAAAACCAAAAATCTGAAAGGAAAACCCTTTATGAACGCGTTGAAGTTGTTAATAATTTAGAAGGCGAATAAAAGCAAGAGCGCAAAGAAATTCCTGCCAATAAAGGTGATTTAATCCTAAGTTGAGTGATCAAAAGAGTAAAAAAAAAAAGAAATTAGTAGTAGTAGTAGTAGTAGTAGTAACTTACTACATACTAGCTAAAATCTCATCAACATAATTGTGTAGAATATCAAGCTCTTTCAATCAATTTTTTTTTTCTTTCATAAAAAAAAAAAAAAGGAGACCATGTGCAAATCCTTATCTCAACATTTTTTCCATTAATTGTTTAATATATGAATAACACCTACAACATACAAAGAATACAGCTAAATTAATATTCAAAGTGATTAGGACGACTGAAATTTAACTTTATTATTTAGTCCATCTTTGTAATACCACAAAATACCTTTTTGTATCTTCTTTGTACATCGACTACATATGCAATGAATATGATGGTGATTTCAGGATCATGACCTCACCAAAATCACACACATACAAAAAGAATCATAAAACCTGCTGACAACTACCAATATAAGATTAAAAAAAAAAAATTACTCACTGTAGTTATCCAATAAAATGAATAGAATGCACGTAGCAACTTAACACTTACTCCTAAAATACTTGGATAATCTTTCCCATGCATCATTTTTGACATAACCAACAGATGCTTCTAAGGACCTAAAGTTTTAAAACATGCAGAACAGTAGAACATGTAGAATCCCTAATAAACAACTTCAAACCATCTTCTGGGCAATTTTATATCTACAATGAACAATCGTGAACATTTTTACTATGAGTAATCCCAATACGAATGTAGATTTACTAGACAAGTGACTCAGCATCATAGATTTAGCAAGAGAGTATTAGCTTTCTGTCTAATGGACTGTGTAATAATGTATACAAGGCAAGAAGAAATAAGTTCATTGCAAATTAAATTGTTCAAACTTCAAATTTCCATAAGCCACACACCATATTAGTATCAACTTGTTTGGTTTGTGTTATTAAACAATAAGAAAGATTATACAGAATCATTTTCATGTGGAATTAAACTTAACAAAGACAAACACCCAAAACTTGACATTCACAACGCAAACAGACATAACCGAGCAAGTTATAAATATATTATGTGTCACTTGTTCGTTTTCTGCAGACAGATTTCCGGTCCATCATATACTCGAGACATATAGATATCATTTTCCAATAGAAGATTAACGTAAGTAACTAACTGCTGGGTTAATCAAGAAACTAAAGGGAGAAGTTAACTCTAGATGATTTGAACAAAACTACATATTTATCATATTGTGCATTTTGAATTTTTTTTAAAGATCAAAATGGAAAGCCCTAAATTACAATGTTGAAAGTTGCTTCACAATTTCCATTATTTTTTATCTTCACCATGATGTGTCCCACACGCCACATTGGATGTAAGACTATTTGCATCAAGATTAAATCCATCCCAACAATGTTGTTGTAAAAATTTGTACAACTACATTAACAAAAAGTGCTCCAAATTTAACTCGCTTACCACTAGACCAAACAATTATTGGTAGTTAACAATTTTCATTCTATATTCTCATTATCAACTATTCCATGATCCATTTATATGTAAAGTCCCAACATGCTTAATTGGTGTTCCAACAGAAATTGATATCAAATCCATTAATCTAATGCCTCGATGAACCTCAAAATGTAGGAGATTAATCAAACGAACTTGAAGCCTGATATACCTAAGGCAAGAGCTATCTGAATCAGAAGCACAACTGCACACGTAAGATAATGACCTCAAACTTCAAAAAAAAAGAAATGTATGTAAAAGGAAATTAAATTCTTATTACAATTTGAGAAATACAAGCAAATTCTATCCAATTATCACATAAAGAAATTACAAAAGGTGTTTCTTTTTTTATTACATCATCAATCCAATTACAAGCATAGAAATTAATCAATAGTTATGATAAAAATATGAATCACCGAGAACATTCCTACCTAAAACAGATATTTTTACAATAAAATATGACCATGTAGATTCAGAATTTAAAGAAAAAAAATGTAGGGCAGTAGAAAACAGCAAAGCTTTAAAATTCTCACCAAGAATCAAAAAATAATGAGCAGCGCAAAAAGCATGTAGACGAGCCAGCAAGCATAAGCTATGAGACTACGGTGCTCATTCCCGCAGGCCGCCAACTCCACCAGAAGTGCCGTGCAGATTCTCGTAGACCATAGCACGAAAACCGCAGCAATCGAGAAGATAACAACGCCGCCATGGGGCACAAAAAGTGACAATGCTGATAAAATCACCATCGGCAGCATGGAGTACCCAATCAGGCTCAAGCACCGATACAGATCCAAATTTCCATTGTGACCCGCGAGCATATTGAAGACCACGTAGAGAAAGAGAGCGGCGCCCGTGACCCACCCTAAGATGATTCCGAAATGGAACTTGCCAGCCAGAAGTTGGAAGAGGCCGAAGGCCATGACGAACAGAAAGGGACCAGAGAGGTCGGCGTCCTCGTGAAGACTAGCGTTCAACCGGAAGGGGTTCAAGATCGAGAGGGTCTTGCGCCAGATCTGGCGGGTGTTGATACCGAGCTCCTCGAGGAGGGGCAGTTCGTCGTCGAAGGAGCCGGATACTGAGAGCGCACCAACGGAGGGGGCGAATACTGGGGCAGAGAAGGAGGAAGCGGCAGGGGCGGATCCGATGTCGAATGACATGAAGGGGATGCTAGGGTTGGCGGGGCCAGCGTTGGAGGGGCGCGGGGGGTGGAAGGGCGATGCCGATGCCCCTGGCGCGCGGCGCTGATGGGGAACGCCGGTTGTTCCGGCGGAGGGAAAGACCACCGGCGGGACGGAGAATTCCTTAGCCATCACGCAACGCGCTCAGTAAAGAATCCGGAGGTTTTTGCTTCTGATCCAAACTCGGTGGTCACCGAAAAGAGCTAAATAATAACGACAGCATAATTAAGGATAATTAAAAAAAACATTCACACTTCTGTTTTTCGAATTGCTACCAAGATTTTTTCACTATTGAGGTTTCACCCCTGCATTTTAAATACACAAATAGATCACATAAAACTATCTTAATCCATAAATAAAATCTCAATTAAATAACTGTATTTATATTGATATTTATTATAAAAGATGCATTAACTTTATTCAAAAATAATAAAAGTGTAATCAAAATATATTAAAAAATTACCATCAAACACCACAGAAAAAGGATAAAATATCTTGGAGATCAACTTCTCTCCTGACTCTGAGTGTACATAAATTGCATCGGATAGATAAATTAGGAGAAAGACCAACTATCTTCTGAATTAATCGAGCAAAATTCGGACATCTAACATGTGGCATCTGAGTACAATATAACTCCACCTCCATGAGCAAAGAACTCAATACCTAGCTCATTTGTCATCACGAGATATCATCGATAAGCCAATCTCGACTTCTCTCAATACCTATACACTGTTGGATCATATCGTGATGGGCTCTGCGACGTTCGTGGAGGTGCTCTTGGCCATCTTCTTGCCACCTCTGGGAGTCTTCCTGCGCTACGGCTGTGGTGTCAGTTACTAAACTCCTATTGATCTCTTATTTCTTCCTTCCTCAGAACTAAAGAAATGGCAAGATTAAATATTGCAGGTGGAGTTTTGGATCGATCTGCTGTTGACGATATTGGGTTACATACCTGGAATCGTTTACGCCATCTACGTCTTGGTGGGATAGTGCCTACGTACGATCGATCACTCGGTAAAATTTTCACTGGTTAGAAGGTAGGTTCGTGCAATAAGTTGTGAGGATGATCCATGAACGTGTTCCCGGTTTTGCTTTGTGAGAAAATTATACCTTTTTGTTCTATTTATGTTGATGACTCGAGATGATGGTTGATGTTTGGTGTGTGATGATTAGTATTATCGTCGAAGATGAATTTGGAGGCTACCAAATTAATGTTATTTTAGGGTTTCAACGAAAAATTACATTGAGGAACTGGAAAATATGAAAATGTTTTGTACGTAGTAGTTCATTTATCGATTCAATCGCGTCTTATGAAACCAGCTTCGAAGTGTTGATTCGATTGATAAATTAAAATACTCTGTAAGATTAACCTTGAAAATTGAAAACTTCCTGCAGTCGGGGGGAGTGTCAAACCCTTCACCGAAGCTTTTTTAACACAGATTGTTTATCTTCCTGTAAAAGGTTAAAACAAAAAGTCATAACTTTCAGTGACACCATTAACAAACACATAAGTGAACAAGTTGAGAAATTCTATATCTAGCAGTGACAGTATTAACAAACACAACATTGGACAGCTTGGGAAATAAAGATTTGGTAAGATGCAACATAGAAAGTTATCCAACTGGTCTATTACAACTAAGAGAAAAGGCAAGGTCAGTCTGAGCGGCGGTTATGCTAGAAAAAACTGCGTATCTACAAACTAAGTGCTAAATTATATTGTGTTTCTCAAAAAAAGAAAATATAGGCTTCTCTGGCATTTTATGTAGACAACATACCAGCTTTTCACTGGAGGTCCAGGCTTGTCCTTGTGAAACAAAAATCAGAATGTTAACAAGTGATTTGGCTTCAAAAGGAATATAGTAAAAACTAATAGCAGGCAAATATCCAAGGAAAAATTGAATTTTGAAACTTTACAATTTACAGAATCAGGAAATAAGCAAAGATAAGCATCTACAATCATAAATGTGTCAGTAAGGAAAACATGATAACCATAAATCTATTTATTTAATACAGAATTATATGATCAAGTAAAATAATAACAAATCAATATAATAGAAAAAATCTGTTTACTTGATACCACTGTACACGAAATATATGTGTGTGTGTGTGTGTGTGTGTGTGTGTGTGTGTGTGTGTGGTTTTTTTTTTAAAATGCAAGTTTAACAACTTCTCAAAATCTCTCTATAAATTCTCATCAATATTAAAATTCCTTTCAATATTCAATTTTGTGATAAAAATTTCCTGTCTTTATTAAATGGTAATTTTGATGGTGCAAATGGCAATCTGTGCAATTCTTCAGATTTTGGTAAATCTTGTTTCTTCCTAGTAGTGTTTATGAGAGGATCTAAACTCCATAAGATTCGTTTAACTAAAAATGAAAAAGACCAGACCAAATAAATATAATAACATGACTGATTATCAGGTTGTTTTCAAACTTCCAATTTTGGAAGCAAAGACAGCAGCAATTTTTCACCAAAAAAAAAAAAAACTTTGAGACAGGCATAAGTACAATCTCCTAGAAGCAACGTAAACACCAACTTTGCCTGGTATTTTGTTGCTAACATAAAAGATTACAAGGGTAAAACATCTCCAATCAAATGAATCGAAGAATTGTGGTATCTATCGAATAAATATTTTCCTTTATCACTAAATACTCTTGTAAAGGATGTCCAGTCTACTGTACCAGCCATTTTCACTCAACATGTGCAGTAGCTAATTGTGTCAACGAGATGAGATGTACATGTACAAGATCTCACAATTTGAGTTAGGACATTAGACTGGACATATGCATAATATTGATGTATCTGGTGACCTGTAGGAACTTAAAACAGGAAGTCACCAATATGAATCATCTTTCTGTCCCTGCAAAGAATGAATAATAATCATGTCAAGAACTAGGATTTTGGAAAAGTTAAGGCTATCTATGAAATGATTATTACTAGAATCATCCAAATTGACTCAAATGAAAAAGAAAATAACCATAACATGAGATCACAAACTGATGGTGCTGATGTAACGATAGACTATTATCTTCCAAATCATGTCCACAAACAAAAGAGACACTAAATCATATAATTCAATAAGAAATCCTAGGGACGATATTGACTTCAAAATTGATAGTGATTATCAGCAATAACCTACATGGAAAAACACAGAATCTAACTTTTATGAGATTAATGTTTGATCTAATCATAAATCTCTCAATTCTTGAGAATAACTCAAATACTGGTTTACCAAAATACATGGCCTTCTGAAAGATTAAAAAAAATAGCTTGATAAGATAGTATGGGACTTGGCAGATTGAAGAAAACAAACGATCCACTAAATGAACATTTCATCCTACAAAACCATGCTTGCAATTAAAATAGCCTTTCTGAAGAATTCAATGATACCAGGAAAAGAATTGAAATAGCCCTTCTGAAGAATTCAATGATACCAGGAAAAGAATTGAAATAGCCTTTCTAAACTATGAGAATGCTGGGTTGATGGGTCGTTCGCTGCGAGAGCTTCTCGATTTACTCTGGTGGCCTACAGGAAACTTTGGTGGGGCCGAGACGCCCTAGGATTAGTCGACGAAGTTGGATACCTGGTGCCAACTTAAAAAAAAAAATTGGAAATTAATTTAAATACCTACATATATAATAAGTAAATGTATGCTATCAGTTAATGTTTCTCATGTTGAACTCTAAGGTAAAAGTTGTTTCCAATGTTAGGACACAAAGGAACTTTCAAATGGATGAAACTTGAATTTCTGAATACTAGACAATTTAAACAAGAACCTAGATGGTCCCTTCATAACTATAACCAGAAGGCTTTATAAAATCAAATGCAAACATAGCATTATTAAGGATGCATGCAGATTACAATGGCTTATAATGGAAAAAATGAATGTCCACAACTAACAAAATATATATTTTTACGGTTATTGATACTAATTCATGCAAGTATATCGACACAATCTTTGAGATTCAACCAATGCCAATCTCGGAGTCCAGTCTAGCTAAAAACCATCCGCATCAGTCCCACAGCTTCCTAACAAGACCAGAGTACATACCAACACTTCATTGAACTAACTTCCATATTCCGCCACACTAGATAATGAGTATGCACACATAAAAGTGAGGACCAATATGAAACCGGCTATTGTAAATATATTGCGCAAGTATACAAGGAACCTTTGGAAATTTCAGTCAATTTAGATATCATGAAAAACTAAAATCATCCAGTTGTGTTGGCCTTCAACTAAGAAAAACCACTATATGGATAAGATTAACCAGTCAATGTTGATTTACAGATCCTACCAGTGCAGTTAAGGCTGTATTGTAAAGCAATTACTTGAATATTGCACTAGTTCATAATTGAAGAATTCAGGATAGAACTAGAAACTTGCGAGTAGTCAAATGTCCTCTATAATTGCAAGGAAGTTGACAATTGTCTGAAAATTCCTTGAGTTATTCATCACAAAGCAAGAGTGTAGAATTCTTTATTGACAACTTGGTTTGAGCTTGGAGATGCTAGTGATCAAATTATGGAATCAAACTGAGAGACACTAGTGAAAGTTGAGGGAAAAAAAGCAAAGAGTAAAAAAATAAAACACAGCAATGGAATCAGCATCGCCTTTTAGGACATACAAATAAGTAATGCACAATGTAAATTTAGATTGAAAGTCAAGATGCAGTTGAGAACTAGGGCCTTGAAACTATAACTAGTATAACTGAAGTAACTAAAAAGAAAACAATTAATACGTGCAGATTGGGGATAATTTGACATTTGAAGAATCTATTTTTCTTGCAATGTTACCTAACATAAACAAGCTGATAAGGGTTTACTTTGATCCATTCTTCATAATAAGATCATACTGAAGGATTATAGGTTGTTCTTGACCAAATGTTCCATCATCAAAATCATCTGTAGAGTTCTCCTGGCATATCAATCTGTCTTCCCTCAATGGATTCAATGCCAGACCTTCCCAATTACCAGAGTCCTTTGTGATAGTGGTAGAATCAATAAAAGCATTAGCATTATCTATATTTAAACCAACGTCTTCAACAGCCCTAGTTCTGATTGGTGATGTGAGAACCGTGAGATCATGATCATCATCCAAGCCAGCGGAAGAGCCACCAGCAATCAATGCTGCGCCATCGACGTCATTAACTGCCCCTATGTCTGTTTGATCAAGGGAATCTTTTCTTTGTCTTTTCCATTTTTTAGTGGATGAAGTGCCATCATCCTCAAAATCCTCTTCTACCCTATCCTTGTGTAAATAAACCCACAATTTCCTTTCGCTATCAAATTGCACACAAGGATCACGCTCATAGTGTAACCTATCTAGAGCCCCACTCACAACTTGGTTCACTTGTGCATCAGAGATGTTTTCAACAATGTATTGAGAGTCCCTTAATAGGGTACAAACATCTGCTCTAGTTCCTATGCTACCAGGAAGTCTGGCTGCTGCATCTCGAACAAGACAAAGAATGGTAACATGTGGTGGTCGATCTGGTTTAAGCATGAAATGATCCCGCGCTTTTGAGGTTGGCTTTCCACCACCCCTTCTTAGTGGAGCAACAATAGATTTTTTCCCATCAGCAGCTGTATAGGAAAAGGCTCTATCTGGAATAGAAAACCGTAAAAATTCCTCTCTGTGGAAATATGCTCTCACATCATCAGAGCTGGGACTAATAGTGTTCAGACTCTTTTGGGCTCTTAGATCTTTGAACCTTGCCTTCTCATCCACGACCAAAAGCAATGAAGCAGGAGGAGGTGGGAGGCTTCCAATCTGCTGTAGTGTCATTTGACTACTTTTAAGCCAGTTAGCAAAAGCATCAACCAGCTTTACCAGCATCCTGTGAGGGATTCCCCATGCATCTGCAGAAGTTTCTTCTTCTCCATTATCATTGTCTGAGGTAGAAGCAATAGGGCCTACCCATGACCATCTTCTGTTTGATTTCTCATATGATACTAAGGGCTTCCAACCCTTTGCCCCCAGTGGTGCTGTTTTAGATGAAAAAATCTTCAGAACTCCTCGGATTAAATCATGAAGTGGTTCCTGTGTTTCAAGAATGAATGGATCTCCTGGGTTTGATCTAACTTGATCAATAATCTCTTGAACTGTGAGAGAAAGATGCTCTATAGATCCAGTAGAATGTTTGTCCATATTCTCAAATGATTGAGAAATATGAATGTCATTTGTTATTTGATGCATTTTGTGCTGATCATCTGTGAAACTTTTAGGTCGATTGTCGTCGTCATGATGGGAGGCTATCAGTGTAGTATCTTCCATATGAGGAGTAATCATTGCCTTCCTTATGGATGAAAGAAGATGTATGATGGAAAATGAAAAACCTGTGTGAATAGTTGGGGTGATAAGGGTAAATGGTTTCTTCTGTGGCTTTGCCTTAGCTTCACCATCTCCTGAAGTCTTCCCTGATACTGCCAAATCCAGATTAATGTCATTCAGCATCTCAGTTTCAGCATCTGCTTTCCTTTTACTCTTCCTTGTAACAACATGGTCATCAACCTGCAGTTTAGGACTGTCCTGTTGGTGGATAGGTTCATCTTGCTCACTCAAGGGATGACCATTAACTTTCTGTTTTGATTTCTTTGACAAAGTGCTGCAACTTATAAGGGGCATGCCTGATCTTTCTTGAGTAGCATCAATCCTTGGACCATCAACCATCATGTTCCTTGATTTGTTGATTAATTTCTTGCTCCTTCGTGACTTCCGCATGCCATGTAAATTCTCCTCGTGTTCATCCCTCATCCCAGTAGCATAATCATCAGCATACAAAGATTGCACTGGAGAATTATTTACATCAGCCATCCCTTTGTGTCTCTTTTCTGCACTTGTCAGCTTTGCACTTGAATGTTCTACTAGTGTCTTTTTTCTAGGTCTTTCATTCTTCGCTTTCATGGAATTTGAGTCAGGTGTTTGTCCATTTTTATTCGCATCAGGGAAGCCAGTATAGCCTTTTTTATCACCTTTCATGAGCTTTTTTGGGTTTCTAACAGAATTTGTTAACCTGTGATCTTCAACCTGCTCAGATGAATCAGATTCTGTCTTCTCACTTCCAGATATTGTACACTTATTCTCATACTGTATCTCATTGGTCCACTCCTGTGGTATCCTGGCTCCAGAATCCTTTTGAAAATGCGAATTACCCGTTTGTATTAGAGAATGTTTATACAACTTATTTTTTGATGAATAAGC
Organism: Kaempferia parviflora; assembly: GCA_037177295.1. Lineage (NCBI taxonomy): Eukaryota > Viridiplantae > Streptophyta > Magnoliopsida > Zingiberales > Zingiberaceae > Kaempferia > Kaempferia parviflora. The sequence goes on from JBAMIE010000103.1 coordinate 7,587,274, forward strand.
AGCTCCAGATTTACCAGCCCTGTAATCTTTGTCAATCCTATCTGATTTAGTTAAATGGCTCAAGGAAATGGCTTCCTCGTGCATCTCATTTAGCTGCATGGAATCAGTTAACTTGTGCTTACCATCTGTGCAAGTTGAAGGAAACATCCAAGCACTGTCAAAGTATTTAGCTTTGGTCTGCTCAGTATATAAATTTACTGCTTGGCCTGAATTCCATTTTCTTCCACAAATCTGGGTAAAATTGTTATAGATGTCAGGATCTTCATCACTGTGCATGCCTGCATCATATCTTTTTTGTAGTCCTTGTTTCTTTCCTGATATCAGCAGATTAGTTCTGGCTACTGCACCTGCATTTTTTGCAACCCAGTCTCCTTGTGCTAGCAAATATCCTTCTTCTTTATCATCATGATCATTGCTAATATGATCTCTAGCTCTTTTGGATGCTTCAACATCATGCCCTGCAAATTTATTCTGCTTCGATCCTTGCTTCAAGGTTGAAGGATACCCATGTGATGATCCAATGCATTCCTGTGCTAAAACCTTAGCGGGGGAAACTTTTAAAACTCCTTTTGAGGACTCTTTTGTGTGGTTTACTGACTGGTGAGTCATGCCAATCTCATGAGGTATGATATCAAATTCAGGTTTCACAAACGACTGGCCTATCTTAAACCGCTTATTCAAATACCAGTTATTAGAATCTCCACTCTCTGAATCCATCTCAAAACCAACATCACCATTTACAACATAGCTTGAAGGCCTCTGACTCCCCAGGATTTTGAGAATCCGAAGTTTTTCTTCAATACCATATCCACCACACTTTTTCCACGCATCCCTTGTGCGGACAAGACGCCTTACCATAGAATTATGATATTTACACAGGTTATGGTAGTATTCATGCTGCTGTAAGAAACTCAAACCTCGACGATAAAGAACAATCTTCGGATCACAGAGCCCTCCTTTCAACTGAGTGAATAGAGTATCAAGCGGGCTCCCAAAGTGAAAATTTTCCCCAGAAAACAGCGCTTTAAGAGTGCATCCAAACGTCTCCTGATCCATATCCGGGAGGTACTCGGCCAACACAAAGCGATCGTCCTCCGAGAGGCATTCGTTCCACGTCTCCAAGGACAACACTGTCCCCAAGCCGGACAGGTAATAGAGCTCGAGTGGAACGCTAAAACTCTGGTTTCCCACCTGGCACAACTGAGTTCCTGGCTCACCAAGCTCCGCCGGATCAAACTCGTCAGATTCCATGCCGGAGTCCACATCCGAAAAATCCGAAGTATAAGACCCCACCTTGGCGCTCCTCGCACTCGGCTCCTCCTCGACATCCTGAGTCGAGCCGCTCCCTTGGCTCACGAGCGAGGAGTCTCTGTCCCTCCTAGAAACCCTAGAATCGCCGTTCATAGTCGCCATTGACCCCCCGCAGAGGATGCGATCTTTAGCCCGCTAGCAACCCAACAGCACCGGAAACGATGAAAAGAATAGCAAAAAGTAAACAGGCAACAAAATGAATCAAATCCGGCGAGAAGTAGGAGGAGAAGGCGCAGAAAGAAGGTAAACGAACACCAGAAAAGGGGGAAGAAGATCAGCTCGTCGGAGGAGACAAAGCTTGGTAGAGCCAAGTATTTGGGTTGCGGCGTCGGAAGCGAAGCGAGAAGAGCGGAGAAGAAACCCTAGAAGGAATAGAAGAAGAGGGGTAGGAAGAGAGGAGAGAGGAGGCAAAGCGGTTAGAATAAGGAGAAGGGAGGTGATGGATGGCTCGAGGAAGGGAAAGAGAGCGAAGTGTGTGTTTGGGACGGCGACCCGATACGGGGAATGGCTCGTTGTAGCGTTTCAGTTAACCCGACAATACGGTCGTTACGATATCGTATCGTTTCCAGTTGATTTAATGATTAACAAGTCGTTGTTTTTTCCCAAAAAAAAACCCATTAAAATATGCAATATCGTTCTTGTCAATTCAAAATTAACATATATATACAAATAACAAAATCATTATAAATATAATGTACTTGGATTCATAATTATTTTTAACAGTAATTGTCTTCGGACTGCATTTGAAAATATGCTATAATTTATTTTAACGAAATCACTACAAATAAGCAGCTATAATTTGTGAAAAACAGTAATTTTAAAATAAGGACAAAATTTAAATATGATAAAATATATTACGAAAACGAGCTGAGCGTATATAAAATTAGATAGCACACTGCCATTCATTGTTTTACAGTTGCCACATATCTGAATTTACTGAGTTCCCGTTAAGAACCCTGTGGATTGTGGATGGGATCATACTGTTCATCTTATTAACTGAAAGATTATGTTAAAAATTACAAATTGAGTTCAGACATGAAGCTTCATATCATACTGTTCATCATTCCATCTCCCCATTTGACTAGTACCGAAGCGGAGACTCGACTCACACTTTGGAAGCCATCTTGACGAAAGCTCGACATGGATACGAATAGATGCAAATTTAAGCTTCAAGAGCATCACTCGGTTGATGTCATTCCTTCTTCGGATCATTTGTGAGGTATACCTAGAGTAATTTATTTTCTGTAAAATTTTAACTATGTGATGATACCTAGCCCGGTTGTATTTTTGCATGTGTGTGATGTAATAATTAGGAATTATTATATTTTTATTTTTTCTATGTATATTTATGAATATATTTTAGCAAGCACCAAATTACTCATGGACCTTACAACTTAGAAAGTCATGGTCCCTAGAACGCCAGTCATTGTTACTCCAATTAGCAAAACCAGAAAAGTTGTCCATTGGTTATGCCGACCCATGCCACAATGCAGGAAGATGCAATGAATAAAACAGTAGTTCAAACAGAGGCCAACCACATGAGTTTGTTAATAACTTCAATAGCCCGCCTCTCTGCTTTTGTTTCTCCCCTGACTATTGTTATCTGAATCACCACAACTACTAATGAAGTGAAGAGGGCAACGACGTTTAATATGGGGAAAAAAATCGAAATTCCGAGATCTGACAACCCTAGCTATTCCAGTAGAATCAGTTTCACCTAGAACTGTAAAGGTGGAAGCAAATGCAACTGTTGCAAAGAGTACAACAACCACAGTGACAGTTTGTAACATTGTTAATGTCTTCACCGTGTAGCTTCCTCAGCTCCTTTGCAATGCCATGGACATTTTTGTTTGTCTTCCTTGACTGCTCCAGTTGTATGCGGACATCCTTTTTTATCTCAGTAACTGCCTTTCGGAGCTCATCATAACAAATCAACCATTCCTTAATTTCAGCAGATTCTGCTGAAAGTGGCAGGCCTTCAGCAAGACCAAGAGCAGTCTGGGGTTCTCTTGTCAGTTAATTCACATTTATATCAGGGAGGTGTAGGAGAGCCACTACTGCCTACAAGAAGTGGGAGTGTGGAGATATGAAAATCCTTGATTTCTGCAATAAGAAGAACCAATTTTAAGTCAAATATAGTCTATTGCATGTGAGAAAGCGAGGAGGAAAAAGCGGAGACGCAGGAGAAAACTTCGGATCCCCTCTAATCGTAGATTTTCTTGGATTGTATGAAACCTATCATGGAGGTCCAATGTGAAGGATTCCACATGTTGGGCGTTATGCAATGATTTGGCTCTCGAGGAAGTTGTAGATTGATTGAAGAGGATCTTATTCGTAATTGAAAATTAGTTTTTTTTCCTTTTTGAAAAAATGGTATATATGTGTTATTAATAGTTAAGTAGAGGGAGAGATAAATTTTACCTTCCCCTTATTATTTACTTTATTTTAAAATAATTTTTAAAATTTAAATCAATCAAAGAATGATTTATTTGATTTTATTATTGGTTGATAAATATTTTCTATCATACAAATAGAGAGGTATTTGATAGAAATAAAATACACCGTGGGATTATGGTGCAGTCGAAGAGTGTTTAAGTTGTCATCCAAATATCTACAGTTTGATTTTTAATCATGATATATTTGTAGGAATTTTTTCTCCAAATAAAATATACAACTAAGTGATACTGAACTTCTGAACTGTTTATCATGAGTACTTTTTAATTTATTTTAATGACCAATAAAAAATCTAGATAAAATCGAGTCAATCACTCTAAATTCGACGTTATGTACCCGGATTAATATTTTTTTTATTGAAATAAAATGCAAGTCAATTCTCGCTTCTTCTGCTACAATTATAATTATAATATATGTTATCAATACTAGTGCTCTGTATAAACTCATAAATAATTCTTAATATTATGCTCTTTAAATAGTATAAGTTTTAGTTTTATGTTTTTGCCTTTAATTTTATAATAATGTCCTAAAGGGGCACAATATTTAGATTTAATATTGATATTTTTGAAGTTGCATTGTTGCACAAAAAAGGTCAAGGAGCAACTGTTAGTATTAACCCTTAGTATTAATTATGAGATAATTGATAAGGATATTTTTTTATTATATTTCATTACTTAATAAAAGACAAAGTTTGTTATTATATTACTTCGTATAAGTGTCAAATGAATAAGTATAATAATGTCCTAAGGTAGTAGGTCATACTCTACAATACATTAATTGGTTGAATTGATAGTCAAGGGTTGTAGAGGACACTACTCTTAACTATTCCTAGTCAAGCATTAATATACAGGAACAATATTAATACATTGAGACCAGCATATACGTCAACGGATGACTTAATCTCATAAGTTATGAATATGAGATATCAGGTTAACACATGGGTATGTATTAGAGAATATGTGTTGAATGACTCTTTATAAAAATGTTTCATGAATCGTCATATGAGTGTCATAAACATTCTCATAGTAACTATTAGTATGAATAGTTCTTAGACTTGAAGTTACTATGATTTCCTATATAAGGAGTTGTATACTTTGATATCGACAGATGTCACCTGTAACAGGGTGAACTATAAAGTCAATCACTCTATATCAATAAGTTATATGGAGAGATGTGAGTGATGTAAATGAGATCTATCCCTTCCATACGACGGAAGTGATATATGTGGACTCCTTGATTAGTATGACACAAGAATGCATTGTCATGCTCAAATTAGTCAATATGAGATATTGAGCTTATTTTATTGAGTGTGTCTACTAAGAGATCAAGAAACAAAAGATGGATAAGAGGATGACATGATCTATACCTCATTGATCAATCTAAATATCAAGGATAGAAGGATTAAGTCATACAAGATAATAGACACAGAAAGGCTAGTTCTGAGAGTCCCTAACAAGGTTGTTAGCACAACCTTAAGTAGTTTTCTTCTCCAAATTTGTGCGTTCGTGAGATGAACGGAGCGTGTTCGTGTGGATACCGAAAGAGGCGCAAACGCTTGATTGTGCTAAGATCCGAGGACAAAGTTGCTATCGAGAGTTCGTGTTTACGCAACAAAGGTAAAAACACTCCCATCCCAACTAGTATACGATTTCCTTCTCGTGGATCTCCGGGAAAGGTTCTTGTTATTCCTGCATGATAACTCCTAAAGTACATATCATATCTAAAGACGAGACTATATAGATAATAAACAAATCATATCTAAGATCAAACAATAAGTATCAAGTATCAGATAAAATATGAGTGGAATCAAGGTAAAACAACCTAATCTAGTATATTAAAATCAAGCACTAATATCAATGATCTACAGAGGTCAAGAAAGAAGTATCCGCCTTAAGTGTAACTCATATCAAGTACCTCCCACATAGAAATGCTCGTTTCGAATCAAAATCCTACAATAAAAATGTACAATTTAGCTAATTCCATCATGCATCCAATAGCTAAACCTAAATCAAAATTCAATTAAGAAACCCTAATCGTAATGATCATTGGTTAACCCTCGATTCATCTATCCATTGAATTAGTTTTAACCAAACATCATAAACTCCTTAACCATGGATTAAGCCTATTAATTAAAATTAACTAGATTTAAATCAACCTTCTAATGATCATACTTTAACCAAGCTAAATCCATGCATCCTCTATCCAAATTTCTAATTGGTTACTTGGTTAACTACTCAAAATCCACTAATTACTTCCCTTCCCCATCCTTGTTTTCATTAGAAAAATCATGATCAACTAAATCTAAATGATAATCAAGATTTTAACCCATTAATTGAAGCTATCAGGATTACTCAACACTAGAAATCAAGATTAGTGTTTACACTATCCGGTTGCACCATCTCTTATGGTGGAATCTTGACTGTAGTACTATTCCATGGACTCCAATGCTGATGGTGATGATAAGAGGCGATCTAACAAGGGCTCCCGCAATTGGTGAAGCAGAGAGAAGCAACAAAAGGGATCGGACTAGAAGGAGAGATCGTCAGCTTGACCATTAAGGCAGCAGCGGTTACATCATTGGCTGGAAAACCAACTGATCCCTGCTCATGACTGAAAAGGGGGGGGGGCAATGACAACTTCCACAATGCCCTACAACGTCGTCAATCAGTGGCACAACAGTCGATGGTCAGCGGCGTTGTGACTTCGGGGTCGCACAGCCGATGCCGATAAAGAAGAAGGGAAACGGGAGATGGTGCACGGGATCAACCTCACGCCTTCCTGCTTGTGGTCAAAGAAGGGCTAGCTGGCACACGGTAGTCAGGCGACGATGGCCTGGAGGAAGGCAGTGACGGTGGTGAGGGGAGAGGAATCGAGATCGATGTAGAAGGCTCGGCGGCACAGATTCGGGGAAGAAGAGAGGAAATCGGGTTTGGGAGGTGGCTCGGGTGAAAATGAGAAGGTAAATAAGGAATTATACTCAAGTTTATATTTTCAAAACTTAGGTTTGATTTAATTAAACTCTAAGTTAATTCCTTAATCAACTCTCACTTAAATGGATATTCTAAACCGATTTTCTATAAGCCTAATGTATTCATTCCCTTAAATTTGTATTTTGTTTAAATCTTGAAAATTTTTTAAAAAAATCTTAGAAAATTTCATAAGGTTATTTTTCTAATAACACTTAATATTTAATCATCGTATCTTACACCTTCTCTATTTAACATTCCCTATTATAACATTAATAGAGATGAGGTGAATGATTGCCTCTATTACCAATGGCTGGATTAGGTTTTTTGAGCTCACACAGCATCATAGCTGCCCATTTAGATGTAGGGTATCTAACTTGATTTTTCTTGTACCATTCATGGTATCAAAGCCACTGTTACCTCATTCAGTCCCACCTCTCTTTCAAATGTGCATTCATGATCAAGTTCACTGCCTCAAACCATAAGAATATCAATTGTCTGTGCCTTCACTAAGCCTCAGGACCTAGTCGAGCACTGCGATAAAGCCTCTCAGACTCACCAAGGTCTCAACTAAGATTGTTTGCAGTGCCTTCTCCACAAGAAACAATCACAAAAACTTTTTCTAAAGTAGTGTGAGATCATAAGCATTTCACATCAAGTTCTATCCTTTTTATTGCACTCTTTTGATCATAGCAATGTTGACATCATGAGAAGGTCAAGTCTTGCATGTTAAAGACGTTTAACACTGTAGAACTGTCAAATGTGCAAATTCTACTTTGTAATTCCGACAATTCACGTTGCTTGATGACTTGATAAGGAGGTGAAAAGGCATTCATAGAATAAGTTGGATTCTCATTCCTTGGTATGTCAACACTGATATTAGCGACTAGATGAAACCTTTAGAAGCAAATATTAAATTCTCTCATTTTGTTGTTGTTGTTGTTATTTGTTATTGTTTCATTTTCATTATCATTATCATATCCTATTTACTTGTTTTATTTAATAATATATTATCTTTTATTTGATATAGGATTGGAGCACCTCTAGGATATGATTGTATCATATTTTATTTCATTTTCATCTAGATATGATTGTATCAAAGATATCAGTTTTGATGTTGACATGTGTATATTATGTACTTTATTACACTTGGTTTGTATCATGGATTTACTTTCTGTGATAAGGTTTATACATTGAAGTTTATGCTATATTTTGTATCGTAGTTGTAAAAGAGTAGATATTTAATATATTTGGATATGTCTGTGTGATATTATTATGTTTATAGTGTGATAAGTATCATGTTTGTGTGATATTGGATATGTTTGTATAAAAAAAATTAGTTGTATTATTTGTAAATGATATTTTGTTGTAAACAAGATAAAAATTAAGAAAGTAGGGATGTGTCGGTGAAATTTAATGAAATTACCGACCGAATTTAAATTTTTAGTTTGTAATTAGCGACCAAAATTTAAATTTTGCCACAAAATAACGACTGCAAATTTAAATTCGGTCGCTAGATATTGACCGAACTTTTATAGGCGGTTGACAGTTAACAACCAAAGTTTAAGTTTCGGTCATGAAATAACAACTGAACATTAAATTTTGATCAAGAATTGCATACCAAAATTTAAATTTTGATCTTATCGACCGAAATCTAAATTTTGATCATTATTTTACGGAACGGACACCATGGTCACTGCATCATTTAGCGACTGCCACTAGTTCGGTCCGTAATTTTAACGACTGATATTTAAATATCGGTCATTATATGCTGAAAATGGGAAAAAATCGTTCATAAATTTATGACCGTTTAAAAAAAATCGGTGACTAATATTAATGTCTGACAATATTGCGGTCACAAAAAATAACAACAGTTATTTAGCCAGTCGGTAATTTTAGTGACGGTAATATAATATTCGATCACTAAATTAAACTACGATGGAAAAAACACCGACATCTTTTCACGATTTCTAATCAGTCGCTAAATTTGTTTAACAACCAATTAATTTCGGTCACTAAAAATAAATATTTTTGTAATGCTACTCTATATGAAATATAAGCTAGTAAGAAACCTCATCTATTTCACTTGAAGATATGAGGTTGTCCTGCTTATGTGAAGAGGACAATGTCATACAATTAGCTAGATGTTATCTATTCATTGGCTACCCTAAGGAAATGAAGGGTTACCAATTCTATAATCCCATGAAACAAAAAGTGTTTATTTTAAGACATGCGACATTCTTGGAGAAAGAGTTTCTCTTACTGGAATCAAGTGGGAGTATGTTGAACTTGATGAAGTTCAAGAGACTCCAATAAACACTGAAGAGATGTCTTATCTGGAACCACAACCAGTTATTCATAACGATGAACCATCTGCTAAATCTATGGTAACACAACCTCCTTGTAGATCTCGTAGGACACGTAATATTTCTGAGAGATATGGATCTCTCATAAGTAGATCAAATGACGTGTTACACATTGAGGATGAGGAACCTACTAATTATGAAGAAACTTTGAAATGTTCAGAAAGGGACAAGTGACTTTCATCCATGAAGTCGAAAATGGATTTCATGTATGAAAACCAAGTTTGAAACTTGTAGTGGACCTACCTAAAGACATTACACCTATTGGGTGCAAATGAGTTTTCAAGAAAAAAATTGACATGTATGGTAATGCAATTACCAACAAAGCAAGATTGGTGGCAAAAGGCTATCACCAAAGATAAGGAATTGACTATGACAAAACCTTTTCACCAGTAGCTATGCTTAAATCCATTCAGAACTCCTGGCCATATTAGCTCATTATGATTATAAGATATGACAAATGGATGTGAAAACAACTTTCCTTAATCGAAACCTACTCGAGGACATATATATGATACAACCTGATGGTTTCACATTTGTTGACAAGAAAAAAAGTATGCAAGCTTCGACAACCCATTTATGGACTGAAGCAAGCATCCAAGAGTTGGAATATCCATTTTGATGAGGCAATCAAAGAATTTGATTTCTCACAAAATCAACAAACCTTGTGTATACCAAAAGGTTAGTGGGAGTGTAGTCATATTCCTAATATTATATGTTGATGACATATTACTAATAGAAAATGATGTGTCAGTTCTACATTCGGTTAAAATTTAGTTGTCCAAAATGTTCTCCATGAAAGATATGGGAGAAACAACTTACATTCTCGGAATGAAAATCTATAGAGATAGATCGAAAAGGTTGTTTAGTTTTTCACAGTCTACATATATAGATAGAGTGCTAAAACAGTTTAACATATCTAAATCCAAGAAAAGTTTTATACCCATGAGGCATAGAATTCACCTTTCAAAATTTATGTGCCATCGCACAAGGTGAGAGGATTTGCATGAATAAAATTCCCTATGCATCAGCGATAGAATCTATCATGTATGCTATGTTATGTACTAGGCTCGATGTATCATATACTTTGCGTTTTACACGTAGATACTAGTCAGATCCATGAATATGGATCATCGGGAGGTTGTCAAGACAATCCTTAAATACTTAAGAAGAACAAAAGATGTGTTATTGGTATATAGAGATGGTGATATGGTTATACGTGGGTATACTGATGCCAGCTTCCAGACAGACAAGGATAACTTCAAGTCCCAGTCTAGATACATATTCACTTTGAACAGAGTCGCAGTTAGCTTAAAGAGTTCTAAGCAAGACACCATAACAGATTCTACCTGTGAAACATAATACATTATAGCTTCAAAAGTAGTAAAGGAAGCAGTTTGAATCAAAAAGTTCATCACTGAACTAGGAGTGGTTCTGACCACTATTGAAGCATTACCAATCTACTGTGATAACACTGGAGTCATTGTGCAAGCAACGGAACCTAGGTCTCACCAGTGATCCAAATATGTGCTTCGTCACTATTATCTGATGAGGGAGATCATTAGTAGGAAAAAATACAACTCGAGAAAATTTTCATTGAAAGGAACCTAGCGGATCCTTTGACAAAGGCTCTACCACAAAGCAAGTTGAGAGTCACGTCCAAGCTTACGACATAGGATAGTATAGCGATTGGCATTAGGTCAAGTGGAGTATGTTATGTTTGAGAGGTGTTTTAAGGCAATCACCTTATGGTTTGTATTATTTATTTAGCTAAATAAAGATTCACTATTTAAGTATGCATTGTTTATGTGTTTGAATGATTTTTAAACTCATTTACTGAATATCTGTAATACGATTCATAGTATGAGAGAACTTGTAATTAGATCATTACTAGTGAGTATCTCTACATGTGTAATTATAAATGTATTGAAATATTCCCTAGTCAATGAATTGATATATTCAGACATCATCAATTCTGTGAGACTAGCACTGGTTATACTCCCTCTCTTTGCCACCACCGGCCACCGGCCACAAGAAGCCCAGGGAAGAAGTTTTTTTTCCTCAAGCCTCTTCGCTTCTTCTTCCTCTTCTTGACTAATACCAATCGGAGGTGAACCTTGTTGCTCTCAGAGTTATCTTGAAAAACTCGGCGTGGATACGAATAGAAGCGAGGTTCGAGGACGTCGCTAAAAGTTGATGCACTTTCCTTTACGTATCATCCGTAAGGTACACTAAGAATAATTGTTATTCTTTAAAAGTTTTATTTTACGATCATGTCTGCATGAAATGTATCCTGCATGCATGTGGTGTGTGTTGTAATAAAATAGTTTTATTATGATTTTTTTTTGCTTCCACTGCATGTTTTACGAAACGTGTTAAGCACACACTTCATTGGGTCTACCCAACAGAGGGGAGGTGTCGGTGGCTTAGGCTGAGTCCTGGATAATGTTTGGATCTGAAGCCATGACAAGAGCGATGTTAGTACTTGGGACCGAGATCGGTAGATTAGGAGCTGAGACAAGAGCCACTACAAGTGTCTTGGACTTAACCAAACTTGAATCTCTAGGATGAGTATGTTTAATGAGATTCAACTAGACTTGAATCTCTTTCAAGTTGAGTCTAACCCGCTGCGGGTTAAATCCACCTCACATTGACTTTGCCTGACAGTTCAATAAGACTTTTGACCATATGAAAGATCGTGAGGCTATAGAATTCCTCTACGTCAGTGGGCATCAAGTGGCAAAAGGCGAAGAATTCGCTTGCCTCCAGCGCCTCCGCCAACCTGTCCTAGGGTCAATATGGAGGAGGTGTCTTGTACTTAACCAAACTTGAATCTCTAGGATATAGGGGAGGTATATGCTCGAGCACGCCGAGATTCGACCTCTAGACCTCATGTGACAAGCTCTCATGTCTTAACCATCGCACCACCCCGATGGGACATAAGGTCATCAAGCTATATATATAAAATGTGATCCCTACAAAATTAGAGATGGATAGATAATTCCCTTCTTCCTCATTCGGTGAGGATATACAATGCTGAAATCTTAACCCCGTGGAACATCATTCTTCGATTCCGACTTCATAATTATGAGATAGCGTATGTCTCTCATTTCAGATATGATTTAATTATGATATAAGATTTTTCACATCTGGTTGTAAATATTTTAATTTTCTTATGTTTATATCGAAGAAAAAATCCGGCCCGTTGTGGCACGAGGGATAGTGACCAACACCAATGCTAAACATAGCTAGGGTGTTAAAATTGAACTCAACCCAACGACTCAATTTGAGTCGACCCAAAAAAAAATAAGTTTGGGTTAAGAATTTTCGGATTCGGGTCGGGTTCGGGATAGAGGGTTTTGGGTTGAAAATTTTCGGTTGGGTTCGGGTTGGGTTGGGTCGGATTCGGGTTAACCCGAATTTAGGGGTTAGTTAATTTTTTAGGGTTAAGTTAAATTTTACTTTAAAAATTAAGATATTTTTATGTATATTAATATCAATTTTAGTATAATTTTACTATCTTACTATATTATTAAGAATCTGACCTCAATACTAACTATTTTCTAATTAATTTGGTGAAGCCTCCTAAATTACAATAATAACCCTTTTATTTTTTCACATCGAAAAATTTTTAAGATCTATTAGTAATTTTAATTAGGGATCTAGAGTTCGAGACTCAGCTGCGAC
>JBAMIE010000103.1:7615360-7629466 GCA_037177295.1 Kaempferia parviflora
TCATCTGTTACTTTCCTCAAGTGCCCATGTATGTTCAATTAAATAAGCTCGAAGTTGATGATGTGTTTAACTGTCACGCAGCTCACAGTTTGTTTAAAGGTATTCTTGGAATTTGAGTGCGGCGTTGGGGACCTTTCCGGAGCTAGAGGGGGAGGGTGAATAACTTCGTTCGCTTTCGTCAGTAAGAATATGCAACGGAACGAACTTGACGTGAACACATTCAATGCTAACACGACGATTTACTTAGTATCCATCTCAAGATGAGATAACTAATCTAAGAATCCAGCCAGCACACACACTCTCTACTAAACAAATACTCCTTCAAGGAGGGGAAGAAGCCTTGTACAAACTCACACAAGAGTACACGAAGAAAATACAAGAGATTACAACAAGAACAATGACAAAATGAATGCAATTATGTAAAACTTTTGCTCTTGATCTCTTCTTGTCATGAATGTCTCTATCAAGTTTAGAAATTCAGTAGAACTTCAACCCTAAGCTTGCAAGCACCAAAGAAGAAGAGTGGAGAAGAATATCTCTTGCGCTGCCACAACGATCGTAACTTTTAAACCTGCAGAACGTAATGGTCATATCTAGATCGATCCAGGGCTTCAATCAATTGATCGATTCAGAAGCCGACTGTGCTTAGTCGCGACAACCTTTATAGATAACCTGATTGATCCAGAGTGCTTCTGTGTACTTGGGCGATAGCTCGAGAAAGCACTCCCAATAGATCAACTGATCGTTTGGATCGATCCATCAATCTTCTGTTCTCTCGCGAAGCACTCCCAATAGATCAACTGATCGTTTGGATCGATCCATCAATCTTCTGTTCTCTCGCGAAATCGCAAGAGAATGCCTTCCAATCGATTAGCTGCAATTAACTCAATCGATCAGCTAATCGATTAGCCAATCTCTAAACTTGCTAATCACAAGTTTGGGCTACCTTGCCCAACATCCGGCCACCCGCAACCTGCTGGGTCTTCCTCGTGTCTAGCATCCGGCCAGCCTTGACCTGCTAGGATTTCGTCACTAAGTGTCTGGTAAATCCTTTGACTCACTTGGACTTTTCTCTATATGTCAAGTGTCCGGTCAACCTTGACCCACTTAGACTTACCGTCTTGTGCCAAGTCCCCAGCCTGACCCACTTGGACTTACCAAATACTAGGTGTCCGGTCAAGCTTAACTCACCTGAATTTCTAATGTCTAGCTTCACTCACCAGGTCTTTCCATACTGTCTAGCTTTATTCACTAGGGCTTTTCAATTGCCCGACTTCACTTATAAGGACTTCTCATCCGTCAGACTTCACTTACTAGGACTTTCATTTACCTAGCTTCACTCACCAGAATTTTTCATACTAAGCGTCCGATCAATATTGACCCACTTGGATTTTCCTCTTTTGTCAACCTTCCCATTGACTTGCCTTTGCCTAACCTTCAGTTGAGACTTTCCTAGTCAAGTATCCAGTCAACTTTGATCTACTTGACTTCCATTCGATAATCTCTCAAATGGACAATTACACATGCAATCTCCATGTATTGTCAAACATCGAGACTCCAGCTTGAGCCAACTCAAGCCTGGTCAAACAGGTCAACTTAACCCGAGGATAATTGCTCCAGCAATCTTCCCATTCATTGTCAAACATCAAAATCCAAATATCATGACTCAATCTTGAGCCAACTCAAGCTCAATCAACTTGGTCAATATTGACCCAAGGAAATTGCACCAACATGCGGAACCCCATCTTATAAGTGTCGGATGATTTCTTCATCTCCCATCCAATTGGATACTACTTCTCCTTCATCCTCAACAATGATATTGTGCAAACTGTAAAATAATACATATATACATGATATCTCTCAATATATCCTTGGATCACTATCACTCCTGGACCTCTGACTATTGACCAACGAGCTTAGACATCTTTTCTTATTGTTTCTTATCTTTCCTTGAACTTCTTTCTTTTAGGGTCCTCAGGGCATGAGAAACTCTTAACAAAGGTAGCCCAAGTTGGGTAGATCTAATATGTTAGATAATATCTTTTAGTACATGTTGTGTCATTTATTGTAAAATAAACCTATGGTGCATTGTGTGTCCTTCCACTTCATATGTATTTTTATAAGTGTATCATCGTAGCTCTCACTGATTTCACGATTCTTTCAAAAATTATTGTGCATTGCACCAAATTTTTTTGCCAACAAATAATACCCATAGACATGTGACTTTAGCGCCATGAAAATCCTCTTCTTAGTTCCGTATGGCGAGTCTCGTTGTAGTAATCTCCAATACGGTTCCAAAAAGTTTTATCTTTTTGGGAATTACCGATTGCCAAGTCAGTACTAATATTGATATATGATTTTGCAAGATGTTTCTCTTCTTCTACGGTCCAAAATGGTTGTTTCTTGCCCATGTCTGTATCAACATTAAAATCAATTTTTTCCACATCAACTTATGTCAAATGGGTTGGAAACTGAGAGACAAGAAAAGAAGATGGTGTACTCCGAATGCACCTATACTAGCTCTTCTTGATTTATCCAAGACAATGGCCAATGGCAATGGAGGAAGATGCCTATAAGGGGGATATTGTTGAAGATATTGAATATTATGGACATTTAGAGGGTAATGTGTAGGGTATGAAAAATTTTGTGGATATTATGGAGCTTAAGGAAAATTTTAAAAATTTAGTAAGTATTATGGAGAAGAGAAAAGTTTAGAAAATTGAGAATTAGGATGAGTGCGCTTATTTTAAGGCGTTACATTTTCTTCAAGATTTTATGAATTCAAAAAAATGCTAAAAAATCCACTAACATTTTCATTCATTTCGGATAAATATTAGAATTGTAGGATCAAATAAGTAGTTTGAATGCGAAATAAGAAGAGGTGGATAGTTGCAGTTAGTTTGAATGGGAAAACAAAGTAAGTTCGAAAACTTAAAAAAAAATAAAAAAAATATATATTGAAGTAAATATATTAGCGACTGTTAGTTAATTAATAGCTGAAGTAGTAAAATAATTTAAGCCCACCCACATTACCGTTGCTTTGACGGCTAAAATAATTTATAGATAAAATAATTTATTTTTTAATTATTTTAAAAGGATCAAACATACAATATTATTTTATTATTTTATTATTAATTATTCGTTTCACCTTTAAAAAAAATACTCTTATTAGAAACTCTAAACCTCATCTCCACCATCGAAGTTTTTTTTATGGGAATGACTCTCTAACCAGTAAGGATTCAAATCTATGTCAGGACAGTTTGCAAAATGTATGATATTAGCCGTTAGTTAAAATTCAACTTGAAAATTTTAGTGAGATATCGATCTTCACTAAAATTTTTGAGATCCTAATAACTAAATATCTGATGAATATAACACTTGATGAGATATATTAAAAGTCTCTTTTTTTAATTTTTTGGTTTGGGCACTTGATGATAAAGATCATGAATACATCTATTATAATGTTTTAACCATTTGAACTAATGATTAGTAGCCACTTGTGATTTACCTCTTTCGTGTTGGCCTTGGAACGGATTGGCGGGGGCAATGGTGGCAAGCCAATTGCCTTTTGCCACATGAATACATCCATTATAGTCTCCACTGGATATCCAATTGATTAGAATGTAACAGACTTACTACAATAGGATAAAGAATTAATTTCTGATACGTGCATACCCTTAAAGAAAAAACCCTCTCATCCCTTACACAACTTGACGGTCGGCTATAAATTAACCCTGTAATTTATCTCTTCACATAACTTGAGCATAAACTATAAAAAAACATACGAGATAAACATAATCACACGAATACATCCATTACACTCACAAAGATGTAATGGTACTCATATGATATATACATGTAATATGAAGCATCAAGCATATTGAAAATTATAATAATCTTTGATGTTGTGGATAAGAAGTCTAGTGCTATTATCAAGGTTTTAGGCGACATCTATGGCATGCGACACTGTGCAAAATAGGGGAGGATCAACTCTAACAGAAGTTTGACAACCTTAATGAGGAGTTCAAGCGCTGGACGAAGGTGATAATCTTGCGGGTTAATTTCATGTAAGACCCTAGTATTTTTTTTAAGGAGCAATTTGAATGACCATACCATCTCAGGAAAAAGAATGTAAATAAGAATCGATGGCAGATAGTTGCAAGATTGATTTCATGTAAAACTTAATTGTCAGATATCGTAATAATTTGCAAGCAGAATCTTGCGGGTTAAATCACCAATAATCTGAACATGAGCACACCCCATCTTTGAAATGATGGAACCTATTCACATCTCGAACTATAATTTCTCTCCTAGTGAATTTTGAAATGAACTTGGTGACGCTGTGGCAGTCCTCACACAGTCTAAGATTTTTTGTGATTCTTAGTACCTCACCGTTGCTGCTATTTATGAGCCCAAATGCAACGGCCAATTTCTCACTATGTCCCAATAAGACCCTCTCTTTTTCATGTTGTTCCAAATCATAGAGAACGATTCTGGTATTAGGAACATAACCTGTGTTCTTCAGCTCTGTCACTAACTGACCAAGCAAAGCAAGAAGCTGTTCTATTTGCGGATTCATTTCGTCAACAGATACAAATGAGTATATCTTCTTCTTGACCTCAATCCAGCTGCAACCAGATACTTTCTGTAGCCCCTTGGCTTCCAACAATTTTTTTACTCTGTTTACCTCATCCCACATCTTAGCTTCTGCATATATATCTGCTAATAGCACATAATTCCCTGCGTTCGATGGCTCGAGTTTGAAGAGACGGGCGCATGCTCTCTCCGCAAGCTCAACATTGCAGTGAATCCGGCATGCTCCCAGGAGAGCACCCCAGACAGTAGGGCCTGGCTCAATCCGCATTCCTTCTACAATCTTCACAGCTTCATCAAGTTGGCCCGCACGGCCGAGTAGATCAACAATGCAAGCAAAGTGTTCGGAGCGGGGTGAGATGCCATGTTCATGGGACATTGACTCAAACAGTCTCTTACCCTCATCGATGAGTCTTGCATGGCTGCAAGCACCCAACACCGTCACAAATGTAATAATGTTCGGCCTTACTCCAGCATTGATCATCTTATGAAACACTTGAATAGCTTTCTCACCGAATCCATGAATGCCATAAGCTGAAATCATGGAATTCCATGTCACCACATCTTTCCGATTCGTCATCTTGTGGAAGATTCTTCTGCTCCTCTCCAAACTTCCGCATTTTGCATACATCACAATTAGAGCGTTGACTACGGATAGAGTTGGGTCAAGTGAATTTCTAAGTATATAAGCATGCAAAACCTTTCCTCGAACCAATGCAGATACACCACCACAAGCTTGAAGAACACTGACCATGGTAACAGCATTCGGAACGGCTTCAGGGTCGGTTGACATCATGTCATTGAAGAGGTTCAGTGCATCAAACGATCGTTCATTCTTCGCATAGCAAGCGATCATAGCACTCCAGGAGACCACATTTCTATCTGGCATTTCATCAAACACCCGCTCGGCGTGCACAACAGACCCAAGTTTGGCATAGCAATCGATCAGAGTCGTGGCGACATGAACCTGGGACTCGAAGCCGAGCCTGATGGCGCGGGCGTGCACTTGACTTAGTCTTACGGGGGCGAGCTCGGAGCTGGACGAGGCGGCGATGCAAGCCTTGAGCGAGTGGGAGAAGGTGAAGCTGTCCACCGGCACGCCGAGACGAGTCATGTCGCTGAACAGGGCGAGGGCGTCCTCTCCCTCATCGGCAAGAGCGAGGGCCTTGAGGAGGGCGTTCCAGACGAAGATGGTCTTGTCGGGCGTTTCGTCGAACACCTGGCGGGCGGCGTGGAGGAGGCCGAGGTGGCCGTACATGTCGATGAGCTTGGTGGCGAGGAAAGAGTCCTGGTCGAAGCCGTGCCGGAGGAGGTGGCGGTGGACAACGGCGGCGTGGCACGCGGCGTTGTGGTGGGCGCAAGCGAGGATGAGGGATTCGTAGGTGCGCTGGGAGGGGCGGGGCTCCTGGGGGAGGAGCTCCATGGCTTGGGCGAGGTGCCCCTTCGCGCATAGCGACTGGATTAGGCGGTTGAATTCGCCGCCGCTGCTCCGATGGCTGATGGCGATGGAGGAAGAGGAAGAGGAGGAGTTGAGGGAGGAGAGAGGTCGGAAAGGAGGGGGGAAATGGATACGGAAGGAAGACGACATGGAGAAGTTGTAGTTGAGGTCATACGATTGCGGGGAAGGGAAGGAAAGGATGCGTCGTTGGAGGAGGAGGATGGAGAAGCGACGGGCATCACAAGCGTGGCCATGGAGTGGATGAGCGGTGATTTGTCGTGTGAGGGGGATAGCTGCTTTGGGTCCCAGTGTGAGATTTTTTTTTCTCTTTTGAGATTTTCCCTAATAACCTTATTATAACATTCGCTGGCAGAGCGACCGACGGACGACGATGATGATGACGAGAGAAATGAGTCGGCGGTGGCGGCAATCGGCAGCAGGCGGCGAGGCCCGACGACAAGAGGCGACTGAAGCGTGCACGATGGTCGCAGTTAAACGGGAGGCAACGCAAAGTGAAGGATTTGGGGAGGCGGGAAATTAATAGGGTCTCCAAATTTGTTATATATTTCCAGGGCGGCAGCGTTAATGGTTCTAATGGTTCTTTAATTTAAAATTTTAATTATTTATAATTTGAATTAGGTGTAATTTGGTCAAGGAAATCTACGTAACAGTCCTTGGCGCTTAATTAATGGATAAATCATCAAAGAGGTGTTAACTATAAAAAAAATGGTGTTCATTTTTTCCAATCAAGTTGCCTATTTTTATTTTTTATTTTTTTATCAAAAGACGCCCTTCAATCATGTACACTTATCTTTTATTGTACAATTATCATGTACAAAAATTTAGAACTGTAAGAACAAAGCAAAAGAAATAAAATAACACAGAAAATGCAATCTAAGCGATATAATGTTAATTCTAGATATAGGAAGGTTGCTACGTATCATTCATGTACATAAATTGGAAATTCATTCTTACCACAAGAACCCACCTTAGTTATAGGATACATCTATAACTAAAGATGTAAAAGTAACATGGACGACTAGATTCGTTTATAGAAAAACTTAAACATGTAAAAGATACTAAATCAAGGTCATTAGAATTGCAATGATGTATCATACATTGATCACTGAGTGCTAAATCAATTAAGAACTTTTTTTTTTTTTTTTGATATAGCAACCATATATCCTTTCAGAACAAAAGAAATACTACAGGTGATAGTAACCATATATAGAGTTGGTAAATATCCATCCGTGTGAAATCTATCCGTGTGTGTGTATATATATATACACACACACACCAATCCAATAAAATATACTTGTATCCACATCCTTTAATAAGTCCATCAAACTTCTCATTCCTTTTCAATGTGGGAATAAACATATATCACTAACTATATTCAACAGAGAACAGATTCATAAAAACTAATCAGAGGCGAAGGGATTCATCAAGTGTCGGGTATGTGATCGGATTATCAATTTGATGCGAATCATGATGCGAGCAGTTGCGTTTGATGATTTTTCCAGTCGTCCGCTAACTTACAGAAATTTTATTTTATGTTTGAATCTTAAGTTATAACTTCGGTTATGTGTCATTAAAATATGGCTACGAAGTTCACACGAAATGACACAATTCTTTCTACGACTTAGAGACTGTATATCATCGTGATAGTTATTAGTGGAACCCATTATCTTATTAGTTTTATCTGGTTAGTAAGATTCGAACTCTTACTCGTACTAATTATGTCCCACATTAACTAATTTAACTTGGTCCGGAGGCGACTATAGACTATAGTCTATAGGGAGGTTGAAAGCATCACGAATATGCTTGAAAAATAAAAATAAAAAATTAATAGTTTTTGGCAACAATGCTTTCATAGCGTGAATTGGCTTTGATAGTCAGAACACATTCTTTCTTTTAGTATTAGGCTCGTTATCTTCACTTAAATCATATAGTCTTATTATTAATATTATTTTTTGAAAAATAGAGAAAATCACAAACCAACATGAAGAACAGCATTATTAGGCATGAATAGGTTGCGAGTTATCTATATATAATCATGTGCAATTTGAATTTTTTTAAAAAAAAATCTTACAACGAATAATTTCAATTTTGAAGGTTTATTATTATAATTTTATTAGTCTAATTGGCCCTTGGCTTGGCTATGTCAAACTTATTTTTTTATTAAAAAAACTTAAATAATCTTTAATTAGAAATCATAATCCATTTTGATAACAGATAGCACACAAATAGCATGATCTATTTAGGAACGATTAGTTTGTGCCATGCATATATCTTCCCTCTGCCTTTGTTCATCTCACATTCAATTCCCCTCCCACGCTCCCCATAGTAATATTTAATCACTAATTTTAGTAAATAATATCGACAAAACTAACCGTTTTATGATTTCTCTCTACGTTTTCCTCTCCCAACCCCACAAATACGAGGTGACCGTTAATTACTTCTTCACCTCCCAAACACTCGTTATTGCGTGCAACTCGATCGTTTCCCTTCTTGCATAAACAAATTAATCGGCTTCTTCATTGTGCTTCGATCGGAATCGATGAGATCGACAGGTAGATAGACTCTTTGATTGATTGATTAATTAATTAGATGGATTCTCAATAATCTTCTTCTTTTATATTTGAAGCTGACATGAAAACCAATGTTACATCAGAAGAACCTAATTCATTCGATCACAACAAACAAGCTGCAGCTGATTCAAGGTTAACCAACTCTTCTGCGACTGGAAATGGCAGCGCTTCGAAACCATCACGTAACAAGAGAAATATTGAGCCGATCTCCAAGTCCTCCGGCACAGTCAACGTCGCCGACGCGGCCGCCAAAGCGCCATGTTCATCAAGCCCGAAACAACACCACGCAAATAACGCTTCCAGCAAGTTGCCTATGATTTCTGAGAGCGCCTCTACCTCCACCTCCGCAAATTCGGTGGCGACGACCTCCACGACGACTACAATGGCCGCGGGCGCCGCCAAGAGCAGCGACGCGAAGCTGAGCGACTCCGTCAGCCATGGTAGCAACAGTAACAACCGGAGCGACAGCATTGACAGCGTCGCTTCGGCCCACATCAGGCGCCACACCGGAGGCGACTGCCGGTGGGAGGCCATTCAGTCGGTCAACGCCAAGGATTCCACTATCGGTATCGCCCATTTCGGACTGCTGAAACGCCTGGGCTACGGCGACATCGGCAGCGTGTATCTCGTCGAGCTCAAAGGAACCGGTGCCTACTTCGCCATGAAAGTGATGGACAAGGCGTCGATCATTAGCAGGAACAAGCTCCTCCGAGCTCAAACCGAGAGGGAAATCCTTAGCATGCTCGATCACCCCTTCTTGCCGACTCTGTATTCGCACTTCGAGACAGATAAGTTCTATTGCTTGGTGATGGAGTACTGCAGCGGTGGCAATCTCCATTCTCTCCGGCAGAAGCAACCTAACAAGCATTTCACGGAACAAGCTGCGAGGTTTCATATCCCAGTTGTTATGGCATTTGTGTGGCAGGCGTATGGAACTCTGAAACTAG
Organism: Kaempferia parviflora; assembly: GCA_037177295.1. Lineage (NCBI taxonomy): Eukaryota > Viridiplantae > Streptophyta > Magnoliopsida > Zingiberales > Zingiberaceae > Kaempferia > Kaempferia parviflora. The sequence continues at coordinate 7,624,930 of JBAMIE010000103.1, forward strand.
CATTTGTTCTGTTTCTCAAACAGATTCTATGCATCGGAGGTGCTGCTGGCGCTGGAGTACTTGCATATGTTGGGGGTTGTGTACAGAGACTTGAAGCCGGAGAACGTGCTGGTGAGAGAGGAAGGCCACATCATGCTCTCCGATTTCGACCTCTCCCTGCGCTGCTCCGTCGATCCCACGCTCGTCAAATCATCGTCGCGCTCGAGCAGCAGCGAGGTCGGCAACGCCTCGATGATCGAAGGCGACCAGACTGTGCAGAGCTGCATTCAGCCGTCGTCCTTCTTCCCCCGCATCCTCCCCAAGAAGAATCGCAAGTCCAAGTCCGATTTCGGAGCCGGCAGCGGCAATAACAGCAACAACGGGAACGCGGACTTGGAGTTCATGGCGGAGCCGACGAACGCGCGGTCGATGTCGTTCGTGGGGACGCACGAGTACCTGGCTCCGGAGATCATCCGCGGCGAGGGGCATGGCAGCGCGGTGGACTGGTGGACCTTCGGCATCTTCCTGTATGAGCTTCTGCATGGGACGACGCCGTTCAAGGGCTCCGGTAACAGGGCCACGCTTCACAACGTGGTCGGGCAGCCGCTGAGGTTCCCGGAGGCGCCGCTGGCGAGCTTGGTTGCTCGGGATCTGATACAGGGGCTGCTGGTGAAGGATCCGAAGAGGAGGATCGCGTACCTCAGAGGGGCGACGGAGATCAAGCAGCATCCGTTCTTCGAGGGGATCAATTGGGCTCTGGTGCGGAGCATTACGCCTCCACACGTTCCTGACCCAGTCAACTTTAGTCAGTTAGGGAGCAAAGAGAAGAAGAGCGCTGAGAGTGGACTCCCAGGTGGGAACAAAGCCAGTCCCAACGACTCGTCTTACCATCATTTTGAGTTTTTCTAGGACGACATATTGTGAAATTTGTTTTATTTTATTCTTTTATGAGATGCTGGCTGAGAATTTTACGTAAACAAAAGCGCGAATATTAATTTTATGACTCAGATAACATGACACTCAAATGTTAAGATGAAAAGAAAAAAGTATTCTCACTTGTATAAAGGAACTTTTGGCACTGCCAACGTAAGTAATTTCAAGGCATTGTTCCCATGTTATAGTCGAGATAAAAGGGGATACTTTTACACCCTCCTGATCAAACTGATCATCACATTTAGCAGATTTATGATTTCAACAATTACAAACTGTAACTGAACTTGGATAATATTATTGGTTACCTGATGGTGTTTGTGAGCTTCACCTCTGATGCCGGATTAGGCAGTTCAATGTGCCACCTGCGGATATCCCTCCACTGTACATTGTTTTGGGATTTTTCTTTTAGTTTCTGATGCCCTTCAACTCAAAAGGATCAATCAACCAGTGGGGCCTTGGTTTGCAATATAGTTTTGATAGCTGAGCATAGTGACAAGTCAGCGAAAAGCCAGGATGAGCAACACAAAAAAAGAAAGTATAAATGTGAACGGAAATAATTTAGTAGGAGAATGAAGTTTAAAAAAATTATGAATACACACAAAAAGAAAAATCAAAAGAAAACTTAAAAGAACCATCATTGATTTTACATGCTCCACAAACTATTAACAGTAGGTTTACTTTGCCTTGTTTTTCACCATACTAAGGAGGTCACCAAAAAGTTTGTCCTCTGACTTCGGCATCTTGTTCATTGGTTGCGAGTAAGAGGGCAATGAATTCGTATAAGAAGTCTTATTCACAAGCATGTGATTATCTTGCACAGAAAGTCCATTCATCATCTGCGAAAGTTCATGTGGATTAGAATAGCCGCCATATGCGGCACCTCCCGAACCAGAGAATTGAGACACTGGCTGCTTCGAATACCGACCATAACCAGTCAACTGATTGCTGTACAGAGCTTGCTGACTAATGGTAGGCATATGACTACCATATACCTGCTGTGGATAGATAGCACTCGTCTGGCCATTTTGCATGGGTGCATACATGCCAACATATTGATTGTTCTGGACAAGCTGAGGCTGCAGACCTCCAAATTGATGGCCTGCCATAACTTGCTGATGCATTACTTGAGGGCCTACCATAACTTGCTGATGCATTACCCCCATAAAACCACCACTGGGCATTGGTTGGGAAATTTGGGGCGGGAAGCTTCCAGGTTGGACAGTTGGCCCAGGTAATGAGGTGTTACCTGCAAACTGACCATGTTGCATCAGTTGAGGCTGCAAAGGAGGGAAGTCACTGGACGGAGCAGATTGAGCTTCCCAAGGTGCTAGAGGAAGAACTCCGCTTTGGTTATTTACGCTATAACCTTGTGCTGGCTGCTGGGATGAAAAGTCTGTAGGGACTTGGTTGGTCAATATAGTATTTGTTTGCTTGAGTTGCGCAGGCTGTTGTATTTGCTGAGGATTCACCTGGAGTGGTGCTGCAGAAGAATAAGCCGGCAGGGCTGACAATGCCAATTGGGAATCAGATGGCCTTGGGGGATTGCTATTGTTCACTTCAGTATTGGCATTTGAAAACATGTCTGCAAGGGCTAAGATGTTTTGGTTTGAAGGAGAATTAATCAGTGATTCGCTGATAGGTACCAGGGTTAGATTCTCATTTTTGGGTTTATTGTAATCTTCGCCGCTGAGAAGGTCAATTCTTGGGTCAATTATAGCTAAAGAAGTTGCCGAACCATTGAGGGTTGGAGGAGCTGGTAATGATAATTGCTGAAGAGGAGGTTTGTCACCAGCTATCGTGCTTGTATTTGACCTACATATCATATGCATTAAAAACTCATCATGCTAAATATCTAATCTAAATGTTTCATATACTTCTAACCTAAATAATATTGTGGAGAAGCAATTCTCGCCTAAAGTTATTAATCTTGTTCCTTTTTATACTCAGTGGTAGAACACCTTTTGCATGTCTTATCTTCAACAAATTGTCTTTTCTTTACATCTAAGAGTTTTTAAACAGACATAGTAGACACACCAAAAAAGCTACACGTGCTAATGTACTAATGTCTCTTTATTGTCACATTTTTTGAGACTAGACTATTTATTAAGTTTTTCAGCATTTGCTTTCTGATTCCATATCACTTCATAGCTAACTCATTCTACCTCCCTTGCAAGAAATGCACTGCTCCACTACAAATGTATTGTTCGCCTAGTAAGACACCTTTATTAGATTTCAACTGCCAAAATAATTCCATCCATTGAAACTCCACCATTGCTAAGTTTTCATCTGGCTTTACCTTTTGCTCTAAAAAAATGGTAAGCACACAGCACACTTCCATTAAGCATTCTATAACCGAACCAGTTTTCTTGATATAATGATTACACACGAGTATCGTGTTACTCAAAAATATCAGTATCACATTGATTAATTACATAAAGTTTAAACTACATAAAGTATGTAAAACATTTAGAGTTCTTGATTTTATTTCTTCTTTTAATTTTATGTCCAAACCATGCATATAAAAATCTACATGAAGAAAGATAGCAAGAGATTTGATATTTTTCATTTCATTAAGTGCGTTTTTTTAGCTCCTTGGGCCTTTGAAAAGGTATGTGCCATAGCATCTAGGTAAAATGTCTTCCCCTCAACTATTAAATGCATCTAGAGTACAGATTCTAGGGACAAGGCACACCCTTTAATAGCACTTATCACAATTCACAACTAGTAAATCTTACTGGAAACTAACGCAGAGGAAAAGGTTAGAAATAATAGATTTGACAACTGAAAGTAAACACCATACTTTTGCAATGAATTTGTTAAGAGAAATGGGAAGGGCAGAATCATTTACCATTGACCTGTCTCTTTGTTTTCTATTGAATCATCAAGATCTACAAGTGCCTGAAGGGATATGGGCTTCGCCACCTGGACAGCTATCCCTGCGGCAATAGAATCATGTTTGGCAAGTACGTGCTCCAAGTCATCATTAAGGGCAAGTGTTTGACCGAGTAACTCCTCGTCTCTATTATAAATAGCGAAAGAGGTAAATTAGCCAAAATGCAATGTTCCCAATCTTTTCAAACTGGTATGAGGAAACAAACTGAATAAACTTTTATGAGTATATTCTAATATGGAGAAAAAAATCTGCCTCAGAATCTAGACAAATCCTTCGAAGTAGTTGACATGAACTGTATTGTGCAGAAGACTAGGCATGAACAAAAGTCATCATGGCTCATTCATCATCATGGTTGAACAATTATATATGGGTCAAACTTGCAAAGAGATATGCAATTATGTGCTCGTCTTCAAGCAGACATTTGAGCTCCTATCTTGCTCAGACCCAAATACAAGACGATCAGACAGTAACATTGATCTAGATGGCAGACTTTTTTTTCAATAAAAGAATTCTTTACACCTGGTCAATAGGAGTGTCAGTGCCAGAGAAAGAATAGTAGATAAAGTGTCAAAGTAACATACTAAATTCCAACATAATTGTCATTAGAGACTAAGTTCCACTGCTATCTTCAATTGAAGCATTCAACTTATACCTTGCTTCTCATTATTGCAAACATCCCCTCTTGAGATTCATTACTGGTCTCCACCTTCAATCAACCCATTATGGTCACTT
>JBAMIE010000103.1:7670552-7686351 GCA_037177295.1 Kaempferia parviflora
ATGATAGGGTATAGTAAAAGGTGATTACGTTGACCCCAAGTGCCCCTTATATATAGAGAGAAGTTTGATATACTGCCCACCTTACGTAGCACACACATGTGCACCTAAAATTTTGTTCGATTTGATTTTTTTTTTTTACTTAATACTAAAACTTAAACGCTAAACCTAAAGGTAAAATCTGATTGGTATAACCAAGAGCTTAAAAATTATATATACTTACCTTATGACACTCATCTCGTGAGCACCAAGTAAATTTTTTTCTTTATTTTTTTTAGAGGTTTAGGTTTAGTCTTTATGATTTATGATTTAGGGTTTGAGTTACAATATTTAAGTTATATATATATATATATATATATAGCACCATAAGATAAGTAAGTATTAAAGTGTTCAAATTTTACCGGACTATCATAGAGATTAACGATCTTTTCCTTGATTCATTTATCGAAGCATAATTTATACACATTGAGAAATGAAGCTCCAAAATATTTATTACATTTAAGATTCAAATTTTGATATTTTTTATCACTCTTCTTAGTGCTTTACCTTTGCATTACACCACACCTATATTAATAGGCACTTGTTGGTGCAATGTCTAATGGTACATTATAATAAAAGATGATTATATTCCAAGTATCCCTTATAATTAATCTATTCCTGAGTTATATAAAGTACGGTAGATCATGAAATAACCGACGACCATCAAGTTAATTAGGGGTAGAAAAGATTTTTTTTTTCTCATAGCATACGCCCACCTAGAATTTATGCTTTATTTCATTAAATAAATATATTACCCTTTAGTTAATTAGACATTCGTGGGACGGTTTCAAATGGCACGTGGTATCACATTATCTGTCATTGTCCTCCTCACACGGAGAAAAAAAATGAAAAATTTATCTTCTTTTCTATTAGTAAAAAAAAATATTTTATTTACGCTACTCTCCATCGCTATATAAATGCCTCGACTGCTACAATAAATGCCTTGACATTCCCTCTCAAATCTCTTAGGGTATATTTGGTTCAAGTTATCGTACATAACCTTGGTTATATGATTATCAGGTAATCACATAACCAAGGTTATAAGGAATAAAACATAACCTTAATCTTGTTTGGTTTAACCTAGGTAATGTTATAATCTAATTTGACATTTACTATATTACCCTTCGTTCACTAATTTTTTAGAATAAATTAAATTAATAATATTAATAATTTTATGCCGGAGAAGGAGTTTTGTACAAGGAGCTGCTGCTCCATCATGCCGTGATCGCGAACCTTAGAAGTAATTGCATTGGAACTTTCTTACGTTTTGGGTGTCGAAAGGTGCTTGGTTTTATCAACGGTGGATTGAATGTTGGGCGATTCACTATTTCTTTTCCCTTCTGAGATCGATGATGAACCTCCACAGCCTCCTTCCATTGTAGTTGAAAGATGAAGATGAAAGTGTGGAGAAATATAGACATAAAGTTGAAAACATATAATGAATGTGGAATTGAGAATGAGAGTAGAAAATGTGTGTGGAAAATGATGAAATGAACTCTCTACTTATAGAGTTTGGATAGTAACGGACACTAAATCATAGTCATTGATCAAATGATTGTAACTGTTAAAAAAAAAATTCAAAAAAAAAAAAAATCATCCTCACCCCTCCCCCGACGACTAGGAACTGCCCGGTTCCAATGACTAGGAAATGCTTAGTTCGAACGAAATCATAAAAATTATATATTGTAGCCGATAGGCCGAACCAGCGGTTCACTAGTTTTTGGAGGCTTGTAACCATAACCGGCCCAACATCCTGCTAGGACGGTTATGGTTTGGCTTGGTGACCTGGGTCAACCAACAACCAACCCGTTGAGCCGGTTACAGCCGGGGCAAGTTCCCACATTGATTCAAATACTCATTTTGTTGTGTCCAAAAGGATCCACATATCTTTATAATAAGATGATATTATCCATTTTGGGCTCAAACTCTTATACTTTTGCTTTTAGACTCTACCCAAAAGGTCTCATGCTAATACAGATCTTACATTCTTTTAAATCCATGTTTTTTTATATCTTTTCAATGTGTGACTTTGATTATATCCCAGCAATTCTCCCCTCAAACGAAGGATCACCGTTACTATCATGGTTCAGACCACTCCTACAAGCATCCGGTCACTTTTGACCTACTTCTGACCTCTCCATAAGCATTTGGTCACCTTTGACCTACTCCGAGCCTCCCAGCAAGCATCCGCGTCTGGCCACCCTGGCCTGCTCCAAACCTCCTTGCAAGCATTCACATCCGATCATTCTTGACCACCTCCGGGCCTCCCCACAAGCATCTGGTCATCCTGACATGCTTTTGGCCTCCCCATGAATTCGTTCAAGGTCATCCCACGTGACATATGGTTTGGACCATAACTCTAATATCATTTATTATGTCTAAAAGGATCCATAATGATATAATATTATTCAGTTTGAACCTAAACTTTTATAATTTACTCGTAGACTCTACTTAAAATGGCTCATGCAAATAACTACGAAGTCACAGAAATTTTTTTCTAAGTACATAGAACACTTAGGTGGCGTTTGGTTCATGGGTTTAGGAATGAGGGAATGGAATGATAGTAAATGATAGTGTTTTGATTGTGAGTTTGGGAATGAAAATTTAGGAATGATTTCCAAATATATGAGAATCACCAAACTCATACAACTTGGTGGGTTTCATTTTCCATTCCCATTTTTCCTTAAAATTTTATTTTTTTAATTAAAACAAACTAAAATTTTTACAATTTAAAATTTTAAACAATAAAAAAATAATTAAAATTTTAAAATTTAAAAAATTAAAAATAATTAAAATTTAAAAATTAAAACAAATAAAATAATTAAAAATTTGTAAAAATAATTTAAAACTTAAAAAATTAAAATTTAAAAAATTATAAATTATAAATTATAAATTATAAATTAAAAACAAATAAAACAAAATAAAAAACAAAAATAGGGGGAAAAGGAAAAAATGAAAAAAAAAATTATAAAATTAGGAAAAATAAAAAATATATAAATAAATAATTAAAGGGAAAGGAATGAGGAAAATTTAAAATAATAATAATAATAATTTTAATTTCAAAATGGTAATCATACCTAATTAGAATTTATAAACCAAACATTAATATTGGAATGACTAAATTATTCTCATTACAATCTACTATCAAATCCATTCTCATTTTCATTCCTGCCTCTTGAACCAAACGCTACCTTAGTCACTATACGACTATGAATGATCTCATCAGAAGCTTGCTCACAGTAATTATTAATTTTACAAAACTGAAATCCTCCGTTTGGAAGGAATCAGTGCATCCGTAGGTAGGCCGGAGATAAACCATCAAACCGCGGTTTCCTTCGCGGGAACGTAGGAAATCTATTGATCGATTGAATATTTAAATATCGAATCTCATTTTTTTTATTCGTTTAATTAAAAAAAGGTTGAATAATACTAAACGGGCAAATCAAGAGCGCAGATCCTCTGATTTGATCCAACAGTCATCCCGATTAAATAAGAAGAATTGTTAAATCAAATCAAGAGGACCAATATATAGGAGGGGAGATTCTCTGGACTATAATTCCTAGTCCATTTCTGATCCAGTACATATCAGCCGTTGGATCTGATCAAGATGGATCAATATCTTACCTTCGATTCAACTGCTGATGTGCAAATGAACCAGAAATTATAGTCCATGGAATTTCAACTCATCTCATCTCGTCCGTCCATTCTTGTTAGGGTTTTGGCGCCGGCGTTGCCCCAACGCCCTCTCTCAGCCTACCTTCTTCTCCATCCTTTCAACCGTGCTTGCTTGAACTCGACGCGAACATCAGGAGCCATAGCGATAGGGTTTCCACCCACGTAGACGTTCGGGGAGCTCCTCTCTCTCTCTTTCCCCTTTCTGTCCCTGGTTATCATCTTGCCTCCGCAACGCCGTCTCCTGCTCGCTGCGGTCCTCGCACATTCGTCCCGTCGCGTGCTGGGAACGGTATTTTGTGATTAGAAGTTGGGATAAAGCTATAGTTCCTATCACGATGGGAACTCGCGTCTTATATTGTTATAAGGTTCACTCTGCCACCTTTTGTGATTTTAAATTATGTTATTTTTATATTCCTTTAAGCAGAGTCACTGTCAATTGAAGCAGTGAATGCATATACTTCTGATGCAATTGAGCATTTCTAACATCCACGCTCTTCAAAGTTTTGGCGGAGTTATTTTACCAACTTTATGAAGAAGAATTTCCCTGTTGCCTGCCTGCTTACAAATCTCTTTTTTCTTTTTCCTCCAAAAGCTAATTAACACTTTCTTTAGGCGACATTTTACTGAAGCTTGTTTAAGAGTTCTCTTTCTTGTGATGAGGGTGAGCGAAATCACCTTTTTGCTTCATTGTTTAAGAGTCCTCTTTCTTGAGAATCTGCAATTTAATTATGAGCTCTCTATCTGAAAACTTTTGCAAACCATTATCATTATGATTTAGTATCGTTGTATTTGGTTATGAATTACAGTAAATTGAGTTAGTTCTGAATAGTTGTAAAATTTTCATAGCAATATCTTGTTATATCCTCATAATTCAAATTTATACATTTTGATTAACATTTTAAATACTCATTATTTTTTGCTCCTAGATAATTTGGATTTGTGGGAGCAATTATATACTGCAATTGCAAACCTGGGATTTGCTGGTTCTTTGATTGCTGAATCCTCTGTGAATTTGTTAGTTCCATGCGTTCATGTTGCTGCAGAAGTTAGGGATGCTTCTGCAAGAATGCTCAGCAAAGAGGGCTTTCAGACTTGGCGTTGCACTCCATGCTTCAGTCATCAAGAATGGTGTGGAGTCTGACCTCTTTCTTTCAAACCATCTAATCAATATGTATGCCAAGTGCAAAGATTTTGAATCTTCAAATTGTATATTTGATCACATGTCAATTAGAAACATAGTATCGTGGTCAGCTCTGATTGCTGGGTATGATCAAGCCAGCAACCCATCCATTGCTTTGAATCTGTTTGCTCAAATGCCATTTCAGCCCAATGAATATATCTATGGAAGCATTATTAGTTCTTGTGCAACCCTTTTTGCTCTGGCACAGGGTAGACAGGTGCATGGTCAATCATTGAAAAATGGGTATGAAGGCATATCCTTTGTCTATAACTCTTTGATGTCTATGTACATAAAATGTGATTGCATTGATGATGCTCTATGCATCTTTAGAAGCATCTTGAAACCAAATTCTATCTCTTACAATGCAATGATCACAGGATTTGCTGAGAAGTTCAAACTGGATAAGAGTTTGGAGCTATTCAGACTTATGAACCAGCAAGGTTTGCATCCAGATGAGTTTTCTTATGTGGCTCTGCTAGGAATATGCTCTAGTGTGGATGATTTGGTATTAGGCCTTGGATTGCACTGCCAGACGGTCAAACGGGGTCTTGACACCACAGCTTTTGTTGGAAATGTTATCTTAAAGACGTATTCAATATGCAATTTATCTGAAGAGGTAGAGAAAGCTTTTATGTCAATCAATAACAAGGATATCATTACATATAACACTTATATTGATGCATGTTCCAATTGTCAGGAGCATATGAAAGGGTTGATGTTGTTTAGAGAGATGACTGTAATGGAGAATAACTCTAGTTTAAGTCTTGATGCATTCACCACAGCTAGTGCTTTGGCTATCTGTGCAGAACTTGCTTCATTTCACTATGGAGGTCAGATTCATGCCCATTTAATAAGAACTTGGATGAATCTTGACATAGTCCTTTTTAATGCTCTCATTAACATGTATGCTAAGTGTGGTTATAGCCGATATGCTAAGCTTGTGTTTGATTTGATGCCAATTAAGAATGTGATATCTTATAACACAATCATTGTTGGGCTTGGGAACCATGGGCGCGCAATGACCACTTTGGAAATTTTTGAGCAGATGAAATGTGAAGGATTCACTCCCGAGTCTGTCACATTCATTGGACTTTTAACAGCTTGCAGCCATGCTGGCCTAGTTGATGAAGGTTTGACATTATTTAATTCAATGGAGGAAACATATGGAATATGCCCTGAAATTGAACACTTATCTTGCTTGATTGATATGTTGGGTCGATCTGGGAGATTGCTAGAGGCTGAGGATTACATTAAAATGTCTCCCTATCAGAATGACTATGTGATCTGGGGCAACTTGCTTTCCTCATGCCGCCTTCATAAAGATGTTGCTATTGGAGAACGGGTTGCTATTAAACTTTTGGAACTTCAACCGAGCACTAGTTCACCTTATGTTCTCTTGGCAAATTTATATGCATCAGATGGAAAGTGGGAGGGAGCTGCTAAAGCTAGAAAATTGTTAAGATATAGTAGGGTGAAGAAGGAGCCTGGTTATAGTTTGATAGAAGTAAAAGGAGTGGCAGAAAAGTTCACAGTTGGTGATTTTTCACATGAACATATTGGAGAAATTATAGCAACATTGGACAGCTTACACTGGATAACAGGAAAGGTTCATGAGTGAATCTACATTCCTTTGGTAACAAGGGACCTGCAGGTGCTTATCAAATAGATCATGGAATCAATGTTAATTATCATTCTGTAGTCCAATTTCTGCAGAGCATGTTAATGTCAAAACCAGAGTCGAAGTCATTTAAGGTTCCTAATACTGAGAATATTGTTGAAAAGGGGAAGAAGGCTCCCTTCAAAAATCAGACACTTAACCTGCATAAGATTTGTGAAGGTTTGCAAACTAAGACGTATACTGCTAGTGGGTTGCTGTCTGCAAGTGTTGATGCTCTTGAAAGTATTTGCTGGAAACATCCCTAGCAATCAGAATTATGGGATTGATAATGCATATATGATGAACTCGTCACCACTGAAGGGATAGTTGATGACCAGAATCTGACATGCAGTGACAGTCAATTAAGATTGTTCTTATGGTACTGCATAAGACCCATTTGGAGGATGCAAGAAAGGAAGGCAGGCTTGTAAAGCTACTGCTTGTCTTTGTCAAGTTTGTGCTACTGATTCATTGATATCAAACTTCATTATTCCCTTGCAGGTAAATTAATGAAACATATGCTTTTCTCATGCAAAATCTGTCTGTAATGAAGAAATGCTGTCTGTTTTTAATATATCAACTGAAAAAACATTTAGCCACAATAATTTATCTCGGTTTGCAACACAATTTGTAAAACACGTAGACAAATGTTCGTGACTTTTTTTTTTAAGAATCAGATCTGCAAGTGATTCAGTATCTTAATTGTCCCCAAAGCTGGTGCTACTGGGATTCCTCTACTATCCAACTGTACCGACTTTTGTCTTTGATTCCTAGGTTAATGATTGTAATTCCGGCCAGTAGTCTTTTCTTATATTTCCGCATTGGTTTTGTTAGTCAATGTTGATCATGTGTTGGCTACTTGTGATTTCAGGGAAATCACATTTCGTGTGTCTATTTCATTGTTTTCTGAACATCAACACTCAAACTGGGCGGCGCTCATGTGTTAGGAGACCAAACTCGCAGGTTAGTTTTATTCTCTCTGGCTTGTGGTTACTTGGGTTTTGCAGCACTTCTGTGATCTTGTTAGGCGACCAAACTTCCATCATTCCTCAATTACATTTCAACGTGGCTTCTCATCTATTAGTACTTGTTTGATGCAAATTTTGTTGATTATTGTTAATCTTTACTGATATAAAATTATTGTCGAATGTAATTTTATGTGATTATAGATTAAAGGTGTTCATGCAAGTTCCTTGCTGCTCAAACCAAGCGTAGGGGTGTTCTTCAATCCTTTCTGAGATTACAACATGGTCTGTCAAAATTTATCAAAATACCTACAAAAATAAGTTTCAGAAGTGGACATCCTTTGGGAAAATTGAGACATCAAATTAATCATTTGTTCTTATTTCAAAACTATCTAGTGAGTTGATAAATAGAACAAACTCTTCTCAATCAGTTGAAAGAGTCTTCCTATCATTTTATTTTATTTTATTTCCTGTCTTTTTTTTTTCTTCACAGAAACTCTTTCCTTTTATATATATATATAAATTTTGAAGTGACTGAATTTAAATATCATTTCAAAATTTTGAATCAAGAGAAGAGAGTAATGAATGTTATCGACCTAATGATTTGAATTTAAGAAACTAAAAAGAGCATTTTTGAGAAATTGAAGGAATAGAGAGAAAGGTGATATTTTGAATTCAAATATGTTTGTATTGTAAGAAGGTAAACCACGATTAAGATTGGTTATATAACTTTATATTTAGTCGAAAGGCAAGTTATATACCATGATTGAAACTGGTTATTTAATTTTATATTCATCTGAAAGTTGGAAGAGGAAAAAAAAAGGAATTTGGGTTCAGTTGGATTAAACATATAAATTTAAAAATTAATTTAACATTTCAAACTCAACTACCAAGTGCCTCAAACTGTTGTGGTCAAAATAAAAATAAAAAACAGTCAAATGAAGCAATTTTTTCCATTCAAAATGTATCAAGATTAAAAAGAAGCTAAAAATGACTAAATTTGACCAAATAGAAATTGAAAGTAGCTCCTAAAGAGTAGAAGCGTCGACGTGACGGTAAAATTATTATCTAACTTAGAGATCACATGTTCAAGTCAAAAAATAATCTTTTGCAATAAATCCTTTTCTGGGATCCTATTGGAATTTCGTATAACTGCTTCGACCAAAACTTTAATTCATTTGTTAGAATATATTGTTGTTTTACCAAAATATTAAAACGACAATGAATTCTAGCAAATGAATTAAAATCAATGACAATTTCTTCAAATACTAATAGATCAAAATATCATTACCTTAAGGGTGTATTTGGTTGGCATAATACGAGCACCGTCGTCTCCCATGACTCGGGAAAGAGAAGGATGAAGCGCCGGCGTCTCACGAGGACAAATGCGACGTCGACAAATGTGCACTCAGTTACTGGCCGCTCCCGCAACATCACTACAGACACTCGCAAGGAACGACGTAGAGAAGAGTTTAATTAAAACTCAGATTTTAATTTTTTTTTCCAAATTTAGATTAAGTTTTAATTTATCCCATAAAATATTTTAAAATTTCTGAATTTTTTTTTTAAAATCTAACAAATTTTATAAATTTATTTCATTGTTAATTATGAATTATATTATCACCATTTTTAAATGGTATAGTAAACTGAATTACACACTAAAAGCATTATCAAAAATTAAACCAAACAATAAATTATATTTTATTCCCTATAACCTAATTATATGATTACCTGACCTTAATAATAAACGACCAAATGAACAGAGGTAAATAGCAACAATAGCATTACTAAAGAGTTCACAATAATAAATGTTAATGTTCAATGTAGTTATCAAAAAAACAGCCGGAGCAGCAGACCAAAAATACACTTGAAGCTCTACTGGATCGCACATCTGCGCTTCTCTAGCTACTCTCAAGGGATTTCTCAGTGATACGCCTCAAGAACGGGGCGAGTACCAATTACACAAAAATGCAACTAAACAACCACAAAACAAGGGGGAATTGATCAATGACCAACACATACAACAATAAAATTTCATTGTCAACCTTGTCAACATATCCTGAAGGGTTGGTTCGCTGATTGCTCGGTCTCAAACTTTGCCTTGAAATTCTGCCGTGCTTTTTGGTTGGCAGTCTGTTGGAATAGGTTCGGTCCGTCGAAAGACTGTTGGGATTTTCTCAACTTCTTTCGTTTGCCACGGTCGTATTCCTCATTCCTGAGATAAGTTGTGAAACTGAATTTAGGAAAGGAAGCAACCAGAGTAGCTGCAGGTTTAATGATAGCGGCTACAACTTAGCAACAGCAGTATTATTTAGGAATCTATTATATGTCATGACCTGCTTAGATGAAAACGTGTCAAGTTCGACCACCAACCAAAAATATTTAACCCAAATTATCAGTAACTCTCGTACCAAAGATTTAAAGCATATTGATTACTTCACAACTTACAATATGAGAAAAAAATAGAGTGCCACAATATTCCTACCCAAGGTTTGATGGGATATCAAGATCCAAAGTGCAATTGTTGCCTAAAATCATCGCTAATCAGAAGCATATGAGGCCCAATGTTATCTATACCATCAAAGTAACCTTTTCCAACACTTTACCATGCCTAAGATTAGGTTGCTTTGGTACAAATGGTCACGAGTTGCTTAGATGGGTCAAGAGTCCAACTAATGGCCAAATTGCTTAAAAGTCCAAATTAATAGTAGTTCACACACCTAACCTGGTAAAGCAGCTTCCTTTTTAGTCTACAACATACCATGTGAGATTTAATTGGGTTGCCACAGCATCATTTGTCTAATAATAATTGAACTTCTCAGATAAAGTTCAAATGGTTAGATTATTAAAAAAAATTGATTTAATAATCAATGATTAAGGAAAGATTTATAATACACAAACTTCAACATTTTTGAATGAAATAACTACCAAAGAAATAATCTGGTTTTACTTAACATTCAGACTGAAGCAATGCACGCGTATAACTAGACAAGTGTTGCAAGATCATCATCCTTTTGAAAGAAAAAAACTACAGAGCTAATGAGTACGTCAACTTTTTTGTGGGGATAAATTATACTGCATAATCAAGGCAAAGAACCTTACCATTCATCTAATACATAGCCAATACTGGTACTTCTCGAACTTTCTAAACCATTGTGCCCTAATTTAGGCAATTTATCATCATCCCATCTAGGAACTGCATGCCAAAAGATAGCCAATAACTAAAACATTGCAATGCAACCAAATAGCAAAAAACATGCACAACCAGATTGCAGGATGTTGATACTCACCAGAAATCTCCAAACCCATCATAAGCATATTCGTAAAATCTTTCTGCAATCTTACTTGATCACCAGCAAAGGTGATTCTCGAGTTAACTGATTTTTCAGTTGGATTTGAGCTAATTATTGGCAACTCGGGGGCAAAAATCACATCTTTCCCATTCACCTCTTCATTTTCCACAGTGAGCCTTGGATTAAGTTTTTTTATGGTGGAATCTGAGCTAGATATTGGCAACTCAGGGGAAAGAGTTTCATCTTTTTCAGTTACCTCTTCCTTTTTGTTTGCATGATCAAATAATTCATTGCAGTAGTCCCTCGCTTGATCAGTACTTCCTTTGATCATTTCAGATCGAGAATGTTTTGATGAAGAACCCTTAGCAGCAGAAACATTATTAATGGCCCCAGAAGTGGACAAAGCCTGGTCTTTTTGGCGGACACACTCATATTTCTGTGAATCTTTTAATCTTAAATGATTTTTTTTGTTTTTCTTGGATCTTTGGATCACTGACAGGTTTAAAGAAGCCAGAAATGAATGATGGCGACCAAAAGGCAGGCCCTTCTGGGCATATTTAGCAAGCCTCCTCAGTTTCATGGGATTATGCAGTTTCTTCAACATTTTTACTGAAGCAGGAAGATTCTCCTGTTTAGCATTGTCATCTTCAGATTGCAGATCAGATGAGTGTCCATTTTGATGTGCACATTGGAGTGGACGACAAGAAGCATGAGATCTTTCATCTTCACCATCGACATGCTGGGGTAGATCAGAGAAGCTATTTTCAACAGTAACTTGTAACAGACCCTTCTCTGCCGCTGAAACTTCATCCACCTCCTTCAAAACATTTTCAACAGGAAGCTTCACTGGACTTTTAGAAAATGGTGCAGATGGTGTTGTTTGCTGCAATTCTTTCTTAATGGAGCTTCCGTCTTTCAAAGTGGAAAGTTCAACTCCAATTACCTGGTTATTATTTTGTAGTTCAGGAATTTTATTTTTAGAAGTGCCACCATTCAGCAAGGGAGACTGCATTTGTGTTGAAAGTTCATTTGATGAAACATCCTTAGCCGAAGCAGAATGAGCAACAACACTTGAAATTTGCAATTGGGAAGAGGTGGGATCCATAGGACTATGACATTTTTCTGTCAAACCATTTTGAACAACACCATTCGAAACCAAGGATGACTGGGGAATCAATTTCTTTCCATTTTCATTAGCCCTATCTTTGCGGAACGAATTTTCAAATCCCTTGGGTATAGAACTTCTGTTCCGTACATAAAATAACATATATGCTTTCTGTGCCAAAACAGTCTTCTCACTTACCTGGCGTACCTGCAAATGAATGCTTGACAAATGAATAGAGGAACTCATTTACCAGAGTATAAAAATATACAAACTGCATCTTACTCGTGATTGAAAAAAAACTTTGCAAAAACAATTCAGATTATTGTGGTCATCCGTTGTACTTTTTCCCATTTTCCACATTATTCTCTCAATTCAAACAGTTTGAACATGCAACTTTCAAATATGTTCCCCTAAAAGGATAGAACAGATAGATCTTTATAGATTCCACTGTTTTGCTTCCACTTATATGCCTGCTTACTATGCATGCAGAACTGTATATGTTTTCCACATTCCCGAGTACAAGCAGGGGAATTTTTTTTGTTAGTTTCGATTAATTTTTCACAAGTAGCATAGAAATTTAATATATAATCACACAAGTGTATTTTCAGAAACTTTTATTATCCTAGATTGCAAATTACGCCACATTGGTGGAATGAGAAGTTGTAAAACCTGATTATCATCCAGAGAATGCCACAAGCCACTTGAGGTACGAACATAACAATAATAGTGTCCAGAGCGGGTACTCCACCCAGCATGTACTAATACACCATAAAGTGTATATTTTAGATTTCCACCCTGAAATTTTCAATAGGGAAACAGATTAGAAAAGAAAGCACTAGCCTCTTAAATATGGAGTTAGTAGACAATTTATTTATATTTCGACTACCTGTTGATCGCTGACAAAAGGTTTTAAATCCAAACTTGGTTCAAATTCCACGTTTTTGTCAATCTTTTGACCAGGATCATGAGAATAAAAACGCTTGAGATGAATGGTAAGAACATGAGGAGCCTTGTAAATGGTAAGTTGCTTGAGGGCCCTGACTTTCTCCTTGCAGTTTTGGCACTGGTATTGCTTCTGACCTCCATCTAATTGCTCCACCTTGGTGTAATGGGCAAGTGCCTTCAGCAAAGAGTCAGCCTTCACTATTTCAAGACTCAAGTCTAAGAAGGGATCAAACTTGTTAGAAGAGTAGTTACACTGCATGCATTTAACCTGCAACATGTTGTAGATGAATGCAGTTACGATTGTGATATGAGTAATATGAGGTACACAAGAACCAAAGTTACTGCATTAGAATTTTGTACAATTAAAGATATACGAAAAAGATATTAAAATAAACACTTATCATTTGAATTTACCATAAATGTTTGACAAGGGAGATATGCATACTAAAATTACACATTTATACATCTTTTTACTCAGACCTCAAACTTATGGAACAAGTACACAGCCAGACAATTAGATATTGTACCAGATCAGAAAGGTCCTGAGTAAGAATTCTATATATGCAATAAAACATGCCCTACTCAATAGATTTCATGTGCTGGGTTTGAAAACCCAAATCTAGTTAAGTTTGCACACTTACACACTCACACACTCACACATGGAGTGTTAAAAATATGAATGTATAAATCCATTTTTCCTAATATCGTGAGCTTATGGGATAAGCGATCAACCAATCAAATTTAATAAAAAGCAACAAGAGTAAGTCTAAATTAACTCATTAATCAACAGTCCAACATATCAAGGTTAGTCTAACATGAGTGCCAAAAGAGGAAAAAATATTGTAAATTATTTGCTGAGTGAAAGGATTTCTCAAGTATTTAAAAAGCTTTAAAGGATCAAACTCGTATCCATCAAAAAGTATTACACTATGGCCTTCCCATGCCCATGAAGTATTCAAATAACATGGTTGATGACTCCACAAGTATTGAACCTTATATTAACCATCAAAAATCAGATTTCTAGCTCACATAATATTTCAGATAAAAAAAACGCATAAGCATTTAGATTTTGGTTCAAACATAAATGTGCCTTCAGATTGGTTTTCTGAGATAAATTTATCCTTTAGAGAGGTATTTCCTAAGATTAACCATATATTCAACATTGCAAAGACATCATCAAGAGTGTTGATATACCTGACTTTGCAATCGACCACCAAATATCTTGTGTACCAAGCTTTTTTCATAGGCACTGGGGGACTCACTTGGTACTCCAGATGGTAAACAGCATTTATGCATTGATTCTAGCAAGTTAACCATATACTCATGAGCATCTTCTTGTCTTGAATTTCGGAAACTGCGTGAGACACCTGATTATTAATAGTTAAGGTTTGTGATTTAAAGAAAACACAAGCAATCCTATCAAACATGATGGTTTCAACATTTACAGTCATTAAGTAGAGAGTTTAACCAACATATGAATTCAACAAAAAGCCACATATGAGTAATCTATACATAAACATGTAACATAAGAAGGATACAACGCAAGTTCTTAACAAGATGTGAAGGTGAAACTATCTTTCCACTTGACTGTAAAGCAGTAATGACATGATTCTGAAGGGCGCACATTGCACAAAATCCAGCAGTATGACCTGCAGTAACATCCAAAACTTTTTAGGACAAAATAGTTTCAAAAGTACTACGAAAACAAGACAGCAGTATAATGTGTTACTGAGCAAACAATACAATGAATTCATCTATACATATTAGTCAACAGTACAACGGCTGTATGAAAAATGCCCAAAGAGAGGCACATTCTCAGTTTATACTTTCTACTGAATGGAAAATATGCAAGAGGCACTTTCTTGGTTTTGTGAAAATATCAACAAAACAAAAACAAAGCAACTGAATGGAAACTTACAAGAAGATTTATGCTTTCCACTTTGCAAATAAGCTGCAAAAGGCTCAGTATATGTAAGGCACTGAAGAACCGAATTAAGAAAACAAGTATTGCCGAGATTTGCCAGACCAGCACCCTATAAGATAATCCAAATGTAATAGTTAAAAAAAATTCAGAAACAAGGAAATGTACAGGTTAATGAGCTATACTATTAAAATGTAAACTAAACCAACAACATAACCTACCCCAGGAAAATTAATGTAGAATGATTAAGGAGAAAATATAGTGATAGAAGTGTTTTCAACGAAAGTGGAAAGAGGCTAAAGATCAAATAACACAAAACCATCTTCCATATTTGGCATCGCTCACAACTATGAAAGAGAACTTATTAGAACATGTAGAGTAAAAGGAATACTTATGACGATGAGAGAAAAATTCCATATTTACTCCCAGATGATAAAAGATCTATCAGCCAATACTTACTATCCTCCGGAAGGTGATCCTACAGCTAAGCTCTGGATCGAATCCAAACTCGTAAAACTCCGCCTTCACCGATCGATTCCCCTTTGACGGCATGGAGGCTCCTCCAATTCTCTCTGCAGATGTACCGGGACCCGACCTAGGGTTCAGAGTCTCAAGGCGGAAATCCCCGTTGGGGAACAAAGAAAACGGTTTCCGGGCGGGATGGAACTCGATCCTCCTATGGAACAAGGCTTCCACTTGAGCCGTAACGGAGATGACCGCCCCTTCCTGAAAATTGGCCGGTAAGGACATCCCCTCCGCCGTCGCCGAAAAACGGGAAGGGCTTATCGCCTCAGCCATCGCCGAAAAACGGGAAAGGCTTAGGTTTCGCCGCCCTGTTTAGTTTCGTAGGGTATAAATAAAAACCTCCGGAACAAAGAATCGTGACCGTCCGTTTTCCCTGTGACCGTCCGTTTTCCTGTAAAAGTACAGAAATTTATTATAAATTAACTAATAATTTATAATTTAATTGTCAATTATATATAGTTATAGTAAATAATAGGTACTAAAATAAAAAAGATAAA
>JBAMIE010000103.1:7690666-7703348 GCA_037177295.1 Kaempferia parviflora
ACATCATCCAAAGGAACTCTAGTTGAAAAGATGTTCCCTCCGGCTCTTTGTCAGTCCACCCTTTCCACGTCTTCTCCACATGTAAAATTGCGTCTCCGACCACAATAATCGCTAATCGCCAGAGTCACACTCGTTGCGTGGAAAAGAATACATCTCCTGATCGAATCGTTTAGAAAAGTATCGAAATTACCAAAATATAGGGTAGGATAGTCTCAGAATGATCAAATTATTTATCCACTTCTCATTTTATCCCCTATCAATTGACTAATAAAAAAAATTGATCAAATTTTTTATCCACTCCTTATTTTATCCCCTATCAATTGACTAATAAAAAATATTAATCAAATTAATTTTTATCAGTCGACTGATTTTTTTTTACCGATCGTATCGATTTCGCTCTATACGAAATTTTTAAAATTTTAAGTAAATCAGTCGACTATTTTATTTTTTTAAATCAAAATTCATTTTGAGTAAAGTCGGTTAATAGACTAAACGACCTCGGATTGACATGGAATTAGTTTGTATGTGTTCGACTAGTTATCATGATTATACTCATACCCTTAAACATCAATTTGACAGAGTATATTGAAAACAATAATTTTTTAAATACGAATTAAAATTTTCAAACATATTCGACCCAAAATCGGCTGATGGATCAAATGAACTCAGATTGATATGAAACTAACTCCTATTTGTTCGTCTAGTTCTTCTAATTATATTATGTTCTCAAACATCAATTTGACTCTATCAATGATTTTTTAAACACGAATGTGTTCTGAAAATCACTGATCTTAATATATCGAGTCAAATTGATGTTTGAAAGTATGGATATAACTAGGAGAAAAAGAATAACACATAGTTTCTAGTTTCATGTCAATCCGAGGACATTTAGTCTATCACCCGATTTTGAACTAAATGTGTTAAAAAATTTAATTCGTGTTAAAAAAATCATTGTTCTTAATATACTAGGTCAAATTGATGTTTAAGAGCATGGATATAATTAGGACAATTAGCCGAATATATAATAACTATTTTCATGTCAGTCCAAGATCATTTAGTCTATCAATCGATTTTGCTCAAAATTAATTTGAAAAAAAATCAGTCGACTAATTTGCTCATAATTTTGAAATTTTTACATTGAGAGAAATCGATTAGTAAAAAAAAAAATCAGTCAATTGATGAAAATTAATTCAACTGATTGTTTTATCAGTCGACTGTAGGGGTAAAATAAGAGGTGGGTATATGATTTGGTCATTTTGAAACTACCCTATGTGAGTTGGTAATTTCGATACTTTACCTACAAGTTTCGGTAAAAAGTTGTAAAAAAGATATAGATGTTTTACACGGAAACTTCTTGATCTTCGCTCTATGTTTAAGGATTTGTTTTCTTACTCCTTTGGCTCTAGTATGCATTTTAAATTTTGGACTGATCCATGTCTTTGGGGTGTTTCGTTGATTGAGAAATCCATTTATCTGTATTGCTGATGCTAATATTTCTAAATCGGCTTGTGTTGCCGATGTTTGACATACTAATCATTGGCGGTTGTCTGATCCTATTGATTCAATTACTACTCAAGATTGAGACTTTATTACTGCCCATTTTGCTTGTTCCATTGATTTGGATATTATTTCTTGGAATCTTGCTACTTCTAGTATATAGGGAGTGTTTGGTAGAACTTTACGAAGTGTTTATCAGATTATACCTACATAAAATCACTTTTGAGTATTTGTGAATTGAATGTCAAATTCTACTTCAGCTCTATAACTTTTACTCAAAAGTTAGAAGTAAGAATTTGATAATTTTTCTTATTTATGCTTTTTTGTCTATAATATAAAATTAAAAGTTGACATTTATGTCCTTAATAAATTTAACATTTTATATAATTGTCATCTTATTTTTACTTAAATTTCTCTCGTTCACTTCACACTTTTATGTAAACGTATTTATTTTTTAAATAATATTTTATATTTTTATATAATTTTTATTTCCAGAATTTTTAATATATATTTTTATGTATTTATAGAAATTTTGTCATTTTGTATATTTTTATTTTTATTAATTTTATATATTTTTTCAAATATTCATGTTAAAAAAATTATTTTGATATCATATTCAAAATATAATAATAATTATATAATAATGATGTTGTATCAAAATTATATTTAGATAATTAAAAAAGATTAATATATATAGTTTAAGGATATTATTGTCATTTAACTAAAAATTAAGTTCGTAAGTAATTATTCATCAAAACTTAAACTTTACTTTGTGTTAGCTTTTGACTTCTATTTAGAAGCATGCTTTAGCTTCTCACTAACTTCAAAATAATCTTTATAAGAATCAATTTTAAATAAACAAAAACTCTCCCAAACACTCCTATATTCCATTACTTCTTCTGCTTATGAATATTTTCAACCTAAAAAGTCTGTTGTGACTTTGTGTAACTTGATTTAGGGCTCTTCTCATGTGCCTAAATGTAACTTTATTACTTGGTTTGCAATTATGGGGAGACTTGCTACTCATTCCAGATAGTTCAGATGAGGGATTGCCTTCTCTAATCTTTGCAATTTGTGTTGTATTTACAAAGAGACTATTTCTCATCTTTTCTTTGATTGTCCACTTTCAGCTATGGTTTGGACTAAGATATTATATTCTTGTTCTATCCAAAGGGCTCTTTACGTTGTAATAGAGAAGTTATTTGATTTATCGGACATGCTTCTTCTAAGTCCAGACTCTCAGTTTCGTCAGATTGCTTTCTGCTTTGCTGTTTATTAGATTTGGAGAGAGCGCAATGATGCTATTTTTAAGGGACAAGCTCCCAACTCTGAGCGCATTTTCCTCCACGTATAAAATTTGATTCGTTTTAGATTTTTTAATTTGTTACACCTTTGGATAGAACAATCTCCTTGAGATTGTTCACTGCTGGTTGAGATATATAGTTTTTGATTTTGGGAGGATTGTTTATATTTTCTGTATGGATCATTTTTAAATAAAATCTAATTGACCAAAAAAAGTCAATGGTCTACTTTAAGTTCATTTCTGGGCCTGTGGGTTCGGCCCATTTAGTAATAGATTGAAAAGGGATGTAGCATCTCATACACGGGCGGCGATGGAACACATATTACCTGGTCTCCTCCTGTTCCAAATCAAGAGGATCGTTGAATCCAATTAGGAGGAATAATATATGGATTCCTGATCTGATCCAACGGCCCTCCTGATCTGGATAAGGAAGGGATCACAGAAAGTGGACCACAAGATCCGGTCTAACGACGGCGAGCCCTATGCACGGAATTTCAAGCACAAGGTCGGAATTGTGGGTCCCGGATTGGTGGTGTAGAGGGATTGCATGCATGAAGATTTCCATGTCAAGATACGCTGCCCTGACGAAGCAGTTCCAACGCGACGGCCACATCAGCGACGCCGTCTCGGCCGCAATGACCATAAGCATTGTCATTGTTGTTTTGATCTCAATGTAACTAACGAGCGTCGATTGATTTTAGCGTGAATTGAATTGAAAGATATTCATGTGGACGGGGAAGAATCAAAATAAATATGATTTTTTAATCTTTCTTCCATTGCACTCTCGTATTTGATTCTAGATACATAATTGCGTCTTTTTCATAAATCCTGGAGAAATATAGAAACCACTGGTCATCCTGCAGATCGTTGAGTTTTGGGTGTTTGAATCTCCATGCCAGACTGCCAGTGCACCGTTCAAATAGAGAGATTTTCCTTGTTTTCTTCTTTAGTTAAAAAAGCAAGGATAAAGATCGAATCTAACAAGTCAGTAATTACACTTAGAAAATTAAGTATGCTTCTTCAAATTGGATTGTGAAGATTTTATCCAATTGGTTAATTAAGCTCTTCAAACATGGACATCTCTGAATTGTTAAGTGTATCTCTTCACAGGTATGATTTTTAAGATTAAATGACTGAAAACGACTGAAAAGTAATTTCAAATGAAAAATTGAAAATTATTCTAACAGTACTATTTACTAAATCTCAAAGTCTAAAATTACACCGTTATAAATTTATAATTGAGGCCTTTAAAATCTAAAATATAATTAATATTCATATCCTAGATTCATAAAGAGGATCCATATTCTTTACAATATTATAATCTCATTTACTAAATCTCAAAGCCTTAAATTACACCGTAAATAAAGATTTTATCTTAAATTTTATATTTTACATAAAAAATTTTTACATCAATCCTACTCATTCCCTAAATACTTATGTAAATTTGGGAAATGAAATTCATTCCCTAAATATTATATAGAGAATAGAGAAAAATAATAATAATAAATAATAAATATATGGTAAATTATAGGAAAATTATTGTGCAATGAAAAATAATATCAAATTTAATAAAAGAGAATCTGGTATGGATATAGATTTAAATAAGAGGTCTTTAAAATCTAAATATAACATTCACCATAGGATTATACTTGGAAATTTTTATCTTCTTTATATGACAATACAAAAAAAAAATAGAAAGAAAAAAAAAAACAAAAGTAATTTATTTCATATAATTCAGAATAAACCTAGATTCATAGGATTAATTTTTGCTAAGAAAATCATCTCTGATCAATATTGATTAATGGGACAACATCAGAATGTTGCATAAACAAGCCATAACTTGAACTATAAAAATACATAGCGATCAATTCGGAAAACCATTGGAGAATCCTACAAAACGACTTTCTATAGTAATTGATGTCTCCAAGATTACGTGCATGAATTCAATCGTCTCCTTTCCTTCGATTTTTCTTGTTTTTTTGCCCTTCGTCTATTGATCATTAGTTTTAACTCCACGCCGCGCGCCGTCGACTATTTTCGACGGTCCTTGAGGAAGCAAGCGACGGCGAGCACGAAGCAGGGCAGCCCCAGCACGACCACCGGATGATTCTCGACGGCGTCGTGAGTGAGTGGGACGACGTGCAGCGACGACCTGCCATCGGCGCTGAGATACGCTGACGTCACGAGGCAATCCAACGCGACGGTCACCATCAGGAGCGCTATCACGACCGCTACCGCGTGGGCCGCCGACGCCGGCGCCGCCTTTCTCATTTCAATCGCGATTACGACGGTGTCGAAGAGCGATGGTTGGTTGCTATATCGACGTGCGGGCGAGAACTAATTAATATCCTTACTTGGCAGAGGACGTGCGAGCAGGACATTAAATAAAAATCGTACAAATTTGTTTAGTATTAATCGCATGTCTGATAGAGATCCGAACAGTCAGATTTTTTTTCGCTATTAATTTTAAGATTTTTTTTCGCTACTAATTTTAAACTAAAAACCTCATGCCCAATGGTTCAAAAAAAAATTTTTCAGCTTTTTTGGTTTTATAAACCTCGTAGGTATCAGTATTTATTTTATCACCCTGTCATTCATAAATTGGAACCGAGTTTTCACTTCGTTGCCAAAACAGAAACAGATAGCATGTTTGTTAGAAAGGAGCCTAATTATCGAACCAAGAATTATCTATCGGTAATTGTTGCAAAGGTACTGAATCGATGTTAATCTAGCAATAAGTTCCAACAAAACTAACTCAATTTCAGTTAAAACAACTAACATCGTAGCCATGGCAGAAAAATGCACATACAAGAGATGCAACGAGCTCTCCCAGGCATCAAAATCAGGCATGCATGAGAATAAAGAAAGAAAGAAGAGATTTAACACTAGATTTGGGCGATAAAAGAACAATGGTTACTGAAGCCGATGCAATTTCAGAAGTCGTATTTTGTTCTCCCACTCTTCAGGATAAGGCAGAGCATATTGGGAAGATTGGAGGTTGAATTATAGAAGTTCCAAGCCTCCAACATCAATCGTTTTCTTGAACCCTTGAAATGGACAACCTGAAAGCCAAACTCATGAAATTGTATGGCTAGTAATCTAGGATGTAGGTTGAAGCTCAAAGATAATAACTTGGTAACAAGAACATCTCTTGCAGAAACTTAATTTAGCTGTTGTAAAAACAAATTGTCAACTAACTACAACTCGATAATTATGAGACATTACCTGTACATCCAAAGGCATGCCATGAAACTGGCCAGCGCCTTCAGGAGGGGTCCAGTTATAAACAGCACAAGGCAAAAAGAGAACTGAGACACCATTAAGCTCGCCAGAAAAGGCTTCATGTCTGTTGAATTGCTTTAGAGAAGAAGGAAGATGAGATTTAACAACCCATGCGAGAGCTAACTGATCACCAAGCATGCGTGATGCCTGCATAAATTTTGAGCTGTACGTGTTCACGACTTCTTCCAAAAAGATTTTTGCTCTGCAGCGGAAACATTGCCGAACTTATTTGTAATGACAGGAATGTCATCATAATCCTAAAATAATAACATTAACTAACTTGTGTAATCCATCTGGGGTGCCCCTAACTGCAATGAATCCCGAGTTTAATGGCTGATTTTTGTTGTTCCGAAAAGTGAGGGCGACATGAAAGTCAGGATATTTATGAAATATATGCCTAAGATCATCTACCACAGCAATATCAGAGTCTGTGAAAATGTAATGACTAGAAGACTTTGAACTCTTGGGGTGTTCTTGAATTTGTGCTTCGAGAAATGCCTACATTAATTCAACAACACAGAATCATGTTGCATAAGATATTTGACTACATGACATTAAACCAATATAGAAATTACATAGCTATAAATTTGGCGTCGAGAACATCAATAACACAAGTACCAAAGAATTGAGAAATGATTAAAACATATTTCAAGTCCTGAGATATCTCAACACTATGTGATAAAGGCTTCCCTGTGCACGGTGGGCGACCACCGTGGGCGACTCTGCATGGGAGGCGCCGTCCATTCAATGGGAGGCGCCTCCCATGCAGAGAGTCGCCCACTGTGGGTGTGTAAGGTATCACCCTGCTATATATATATATGGAAACACAGCCCCTTTGAACTAATTAATTTCTTTCTCTTTATTAGTTGATGATTCCTTTTGTATGTTATAAGAAAGTTAACATTATTCTACCACTGTAGTGTTGCTATCTTCATGCATCTGATATATCCCAATACTAATCCTCATACAATCTCTTTGTTTACTGTTCTCACATTAGCTTTCATCAGAATGCTTAGATAAACAATAAAGAATAATTTAGGGGCTAATCCAGCACTGATACAATTTAGATATTTTCTCTCTCATATGCACAAAATAATTAGTTTCTGCATAACCACCATGAGATTCTTCACTCACAGCCATAAATAAACTCTCCATTTCACGCGAACTGTGTGCCCCTTAATTTTTCTGGCATACATGCAGAATAAAATCAAAAGATTTTAATAAAAACTTTTTGGTTCACTGCCTTGTAATGGAATCTTTATTCTCAATGTATGGTTGGAATTTGTTAATCACGTAAATACTATATTGATGTAAATTGGGAAAATTATCCATTCTAAAATCTGATGTTTCCACCTTCAATTTTTACTGACATATACTAGAGCTGTGACTTAAAAACATGCGCATATACTCTCGTTAACATTAGTACATCACTATTGGTAATACATACTCTCACTATGTCGAATAAAACTTTGTACTAGTGGTATCCACTTTAGCACCTCGATCTTCAAAAGGAGAAAACAAGAAAGTAACTACACATGTTGCCAAACTGACACAAACAATAGAATATAAATCGTTCAGCTCCCAACTGCCTACAAAAGCCTCTCCAGGCTCCAGACAACCATCTACCTAAATGACAAAATTTTAGTAGTAATTATGAAAAATCATCAAAAATTGTGAGTTCATAAATATCCAAAAGCCTAAGGGGAAAATAGCCACCAAAGAACAATAGGTAATGTGAAAGATAAATAATCATTATAGGCTACAAAGTAATTCTTAGACAAGAAGAATGGTTGGTAATGTAAAACAATCTGCTTAAAAGAAATAGTCCTTTCCAAAAAGCATAGATTTTGATACAGCTATCCTCAAAAAAAAAAAATAATAAATAAATAAATAAAATGGTTCGGAGTAACCAAACATCACAATCTTTTTGATCTGCCAAACTAAATGAACAAGCACTTAAGCTTAAGAAAGAACAGTAGATGAATACATTCCTCCTTGAAAATACTGAACCAGAAAAGATGAAAATCAAGAAATACAAATATTGATTGATGGTGGATCTTACAATGTATGATTTGATTCTCTGAAGCATCAAATTCCCTCGTGAATAATCTCCAGGAATTGCTAGTGTTGTTGTTTGACTTCTTCTCATCGTGAATTTGGAAGAAGGATCAGTCAGTAGAATCACATTGCTATTTGGCATTGACACCTGCAGATTTCTATGTATAAGAAAAACAAGTTAACAAAACACCAAACATACAAACCGCCTTTTAGAGCAACTAAATGAATATAAAATTGAAGAAACAATAAAGATATCAGCTTGTATAAGTTCCAACTTTTTTGTTTCTAGAATCTAGTACTTCTAAAAAATAGTAGAGCCCTTCAACTATGGACAGAAAAGAACTTTAATGATTGAATTCCAATAATAAACATCAGGAAACCATATAGTATCAAAATATAACTCATTTATGCCCCATACGACAAACAAACCAAGATAGTAAGATACTTCAACATTGGTATTACATGCTTAACCTTAAAGAATTTCATTAATAAAAAGCTTCCTTTACAAACTTATCCTTGGGCGCAGAAAATGTGACTTAAAGTAATAGAAGATGATGTTACGAAAATACATGACATGGTCCCATACCTAACTACAAATAGTTGGATAAGGGTGGTAAACTTGTGTTCACAGATGTAAATTACCTGTATGAAGTTAATGAACACATTAAGAATGGCCATAGATCTTTCAAATTTATTGTGGAAATTGCTCCCAACAGTCGCAATATCGGATAATTTGTCATCCATCCTTGCAGAGTTTGATCCATAAGAATTGTTGTAAACTGTGTAAACGATTACAAAAGAAACCCTATCCTCAATCTGAATGTCTTGATTTGATTTTAAAGAATGAAGCTTATTGATAGCTTTCAGACCTGTGAAAGAGACACATGATGAACAAAGATTCAAATGTGGCATAATTGATTGTATCCTTTCTAGTTGCAAAATCACACAAAGCACAAGCAATCAGAAACCCAATCACAAGTATCAACATGTCAGCTAGTGGCACATACATGACAATTTTATTCAATGTGAAAGGAGAAAAAAACGTGTACAAGTGCATGAAAATAGGACAACAATGCAAGAAAATTACAATTTCGAAGCTCAAGATTCAGAATTCATGTCAAAACCATCAGAACGAACCATCAACACAAAGAACCAACTATTTACAATCTGTACAATACTCTAATCTAAAAATGATGCAGTCATATAGAAGCAACTGATGTAACAATTATATACAGTATCTGGTTAAGAAGCATAGCGACATGGATCTCGCTTCTTAATAAGTTTAGAATATTTCTCTTTAAGGGAAAAACAAAGAAGGAAAAAGGGGGAAAAAAATCAAATCCGTACACAAACAGTGGCTAACTCAAGTTTGTGTTACTAAGGGAAAGAACACTGGTCACCGAAACCAATAATCACGGATTATCAACAATTAGGAGAACTGCTTTAGAGTTAACCTAACCCTAAGTTCAAAGCTTACACTCCCATGTATATTATCAATAAAAATAGTTGTCCGGCATTGTCTTTGAAGCAATCATACACAAATGGAGAAAATTCAAAAAAAAAAAAAAAAAATTACGACAACAGGACGATATTAAACTACATCTAGCACAGCCACCGTGGCCGATGGAAAACTTAAAAAGTTTGCCTGAAGAGAGGAAAAGCAGTAAACCTTGACATTGAAGGCGGTTAGGCAACCCTTGTCCGGCTGCTGGTCCGAGGATAAGGTGATCTGATTTCTTAGGGAGACTTCTCTCTAACTCTACTTGGATTGGGGGATTCTGATAAAGCCTTGACACTACAAACCAAACACCATAATAACAAGTCTCAAAAAAAACGAGAGATTGAAGGAGAGTGAGTTAAAATTGGTACCTGAAAGAAAGAGAGGCAGGGAGAGGAAGAGGACGAGGAGTAACAATAGAGGAGGCCGCTTCCGCCCTCTGCAAATCCCCATTTCACAAGATGCAGCAAATCTGTTAGATAAAATTCCTCAAAGGAGACGAAGGAAGGGGAAAGACAAGGGGAAGGGCCGAAGGGCAAGGGGTGGTATTTGGGCCGGATCGGATTCAGAGGTTAAATTTAATTTAATCGGACTCTACTGGGTTCATTACCAATACCAGCCCTAATATAATATTTTCTCCCTCTTCCGCAAACATTCACCTTGCCGTCGACGACGATGGCGGACCAGCGGCAGCCGGTGCGCGTCCTCTATTGCGGTGTCTGCTGCCAGATCTCCGAGTACTGCGAGTACGGTTCTGACTTTGAGAAGTGCAAGTCCTGGCTCCGCGTTCACGCCCCAAACCTATACCCCGATCTCCTCAAATGTATCCTCCTTAACCCTTTACACCTTTCTACCTTCCAATCCTTCACTAACCCTAAAATGTGGTTCTTAGAGGAGTCGGATACTGACAAGGCCGCTCAGCAGCTGCAGTCGGTGGCGATGTCGGCTTCTTCTAACGCTGGAGGGAGCGATGCGAGTGCCGTTCCTTCAGGTACTTCAAAGATGCTTCTTCTTGCTTCGTTCTTCGTTTCGTTGAAAATGGACACTAGTTATTCTGATGCATTTTTTTTTCTTTTTGAAAATTGACGATGGCTTATAACGTAACACTGACCGTTGATTTATCAATGAACATTACAAAAAGAATCAAAAGGTCTGATATGGAATGGGTTTGTTTGTAGGCCAGGGTTAAATTGGGATTCCCAAGAGGATGTTGATACCATTTTGTTTTTATTTTATATCTATTTCGTTTAAGTGCGATACGTCTATTTCTTTTAGTACCACCTGAATTCTGCTTCCAATTACTGGATTTTAGCTATTAAGTATCACAATCGCTGTAATACCCTTATTTTCACATATTTTGAACTTGAACGTTTTCCTATGCAGTCTGCGCTCCAACGCCTAAGCAAGAAGAAGTGATGCGTCTTCCTGGTGGTAAGATAAAGAAGAAGGTGAGATATTTACAATCTGGTTTGCCCTAATATATGCACTGAGATGCAATGTTTTTGTTTCTCGACCAAAGAATTTTCTTCTACTACTGAATATGGTTCTTTATGCAAGATCTACTAGGGTTAGAATTGGTTGTGTCTATCTTTCAGAATCTTTGATTGGTTGCAACCAAAAAGCTTATTGGATTGGTCTAGCAAATTTAAGTTGTGATCCATCAAATTGTTGTAAAGTTAACCTCTTTTAAGCTATATATACAATGACCATGTTTTATGTATTTGCGATTAGTTTCAAGCAATCCCACTTGTGTTTTTACCATATTATTGATGCAAAGTTTCTCATAATCATAATTGTGAATCTTGAACTAGAGTACTCCATGCCCATAGCCTGCAGTATTAGGTCCATGATGTGCATCTATCGAGATGTCCTCCTAATTAAGTGATTAACATTTTAGAATGGATTGTGCTTCACTTTAATATCAGATTTTTTTTTGTCCAATATCTTTTGGCAAATGAAGTTAGTGGATGGCCTTAAGGGTTTACTGTTATCGCGGATCAATCTAATATTTAACTAATTGTCTAATTTTCTGAATTTTAGTGACATGAAGCTGCAAATCAAAAGGAAAATTGATGAAAATAGTTTTCATAAATATTAATGTTGATCCTTTTATTCAAGTAAGCATGATTAGACCTTCATAAATATCGTGGTCATTAGTGGACATGATAAAGGTTATTCTAGATATCTTTAAAGCATTTTAGAGGTTTTGATGGAAGTAGATGTTTTCTTTCTGTCTTTATTTTCTTTAAACTCTACTTTTGACATCTTATGCAATAATATGTTAATCATAGTTAGCTGCTTCCATTTAGGAGAAGCAAGAAATTGTCATTGAAACAGTTGTTCGCAATAAGCGAAAATGTGCTGTTGTAAAGGGTCTATAGCTATATGGTGAGTTATAGTAAAAAACTTCAATTTCCACCTTCATCTGAGACATGTAAAATCTGAACATCTATAACTCTCATTTGCTAATACAATTGATTATTTAATTCAATTCTTTTAGGTATAAAAACTAAGTGATGCATCGAAGAAGCTAGGTAAAAAATTTGCTACAGCAGCTTCTGTTGTCAAGGTGAGCTGGCATTTTTTCCCTCTTGGTATGGGAGTTAATTTTGCTTTTTCTAATACCTATGCCTATTTACCGATTCAGGGTCCAACTGAGAAAGAACAGATTGATGTGCAAGGGGACATTGCATATGATATCGTCGAGTTCATTACAGAAACTTGACCAAATGTAATATTTTTTGTCAAGTACTTTTTCATTGTCTTTGGATATATTTTTTTTCTTTATGAATTTTCTTAATGTTTCAAGTTAAGCTTGGTTTCATATATTCATATAATCCAGTTCTTAAACACACTTTTTGCTCTGGCGGTTGCTTAAGTTCCAGTCCTATCTTGGCTTATAACTCAGGCATGTATCAATTCATGTGAAGTATAACTGTTCCCTAGCAAAATCAAACTGCATTCAATTCCATATCATCACATCTGTCTCTACTCTTACTTTTTCTCTTCCAAACTTCAAACAGTAATACCTTTTCTCGCCATTG
>JBAMIE010000103.1:7747598-7760743 GCA_037177295.1 Kaempferia parviflora
ATGATTTTCGTGGTATCTATTAAATGTTTTGTGCCATGGTAAAAACTTAACATATTGTTGTTATTAAATGCTTTTTATGTGATTTGGGTGGTGAATATACATCCAATTTTTTTTCTGAACTACTTGCCTCAGATGGTACACTTCATCAAAGTTCTTGTACCGACACTCCTGAACAAAACAGTATTGTTGAAAGAAAACATAGACATATTGTTGAAACTGTACATTCTCTTCGATTATCTGCATATGTTCCTAGCGAGTTCTAGGGCGAAGCTATTCTTACTGGTTCCTTTTGAAAAACTATATGCTTCTGTTCCTGATTCTGTCTTAAGAGTTTTTAGATCCACATATTTTGTCCTTCATCCTCATATTGAACGTAGCAAGCTTAGTTCTTAGTGTGCTCTTTATATTTTTCTTGGCTACGGTGAGGGGCAAATAGGATATAGATGTTATGATCCAGTTAGTCAAAAAACTCTATATCTTACGTCATGTTATTTTTCTTGAATACATCCTATTCTATTCCATTCTCTCTAACACTCCTAATCTTTGAAAATCTGATCTCACTCGTATTAATCCTTTTTATACTGATTCCGATGATATGTCATCTCATGTTTCCCAACAGTTAGACCACCCTAGCACCTCTTCTTCTAATGATGTTGCTTGCATGATTGACACTCATACAGATTCTAGTCATCAGCTTCCCGATGATCCCTCTGCTCCTACTACTTCCCATGATGCTTCTGTTATAGTGGATCCTTCTCCTTGTTACCCTCAACGATCTTGTAAGTATACTCAATTACCTGATTTTATGTATTCTACTTATTCTAGTTCTTTTTCTTCTTCTTTACAAAAAAAGAGGGCTTTAGAAGCGGTTCTTAAAGATCTTTAGCAGCGGTTTCCAACTGCTGCTGAACCTATTGCACCGGTTTCAGAACCATTGCGGGTGTTGGCGACGCTAAATGCAACCGAAACGGTAAAACTAACCGGTGGTTTAAGCCTCAAAACCGCTTCTAATGCATACCTTTATAAGCAGTTAATAATCGTTTCTAATTGTTTACCATTAGAAGCGGTTAGAAATCGCTTCTAATGTATACCTTTAGAAGCGATTTCTAACTGCTTCTAAATGTCTAACCATTAGAAGCGGTTAAAAACCGTTTGTGAATATGTTTTATAGAAGCGGTTAAAACCATTTCTAATATCGAATCTGAACCAATTAAAAATGATCCTATATCATATTTTACCTATACATTTATCAAATTTTCAAAACAAAAAAGAATACAAGATTAAATCAATGCACGATATTCACATTTCAATTCACATAATTAATTTATATTCATAACATATTACATTACCAATAAAGCATATAATATTCATATTTCATTCCAAAATATTAATATATCTTATTTATATTTTTCTCCACAATGTACCATCAACACAACCTCCTTCAATTTCCAAAACATATACAACCTCCAATAACAAGTTTTCTCTAACTTTCAATAACATATTCAATGCATACAACAAAGGAGATAAGTAATGACACCAAGAGGATCCAATGAAAGGAGGAAACCATTGTGTGTCTTCCAAGAGCTGCTTTGGCCATATGCAAATATAGATGCATTATATCTCTCCAAAGCTGACTACATAAATAGTTGAACATCACAAAAGAATTCCCCTGAAAATATGCATATAACAAGATAAAATGATGAGAAGTCAGGAAAATGTTATTAACATACATAGTCAAAAAAAAGAAGAGCAGAGAATCAAAATTAGCTCAAAGTTGCCCTTTAAAACTTTATATTTAGCATCTGAAAAGAAAAAATAAGTGAAACCATAGCTCATACAATGAATTGTTCATGCAGGATTAAAAATGTTAACAATTAGAAGAAGTTGCAACCTAATAAATGTATAGAATAGTAAAAATATTTTACATTATCTAACATAAGGATCATATATATACTCGGTCAAATTCACAATCTTTCTTAGGATTGGCAAGAGGATAATCATTAATGTTTACTCAAACAGTTAATTCATTTGGAAGCTCAAATATAGAAAAACCTTCATCTTCTAAAGTTGGCCTTATACGACGTATACTTTAACGTTTCCTGAAATAACAAAAACCTCAAAATATAAGAGGATTATAACAGATTGTAACAAATAAGTTGCTTAGAAAAATATATATAACACATCTAATGATACCAAATCCAACTGATATATCTTAATAATAAATACAATAGACAATAGAACTATAATATCCAATGGAGGAAGAATATAACATTATATTACCATAATAAAAATATCATTTGTTTAAAATACTTCTTCTACACCATGATCATTGTAACAGATTACAATGTTTAAGAATATGAAAATAATACAAATAATTTTGGCATCCATTAAAGCTTTAGAGATTATCGGCTAAGCTCCCACACAATAACCTAAGTATCATAAATCTAGTATAATAACCTAAGTATCATAATTCTAGTATACAGGCCAGGTGTATCAAGTGGCTAGTTGAGTGCTCAGTATTGAATTGTATGTCACTACTTCTATGAACATATGTACACATGGCAAGATCAAAGAAGTAGAACTAGACGTGTAATAACTAAACAGGGCATACAACATGGCAAGCATCAAAGAAGTAGTGACATACCAAGGCAGATATAAACATAAAAAATTACTACTAGTTATAGCATACTACACATATCAATATGACAATATCAAAAAGAGATAAGTCAAAGATACCCGTCTTTATTTGTAGATCATGCTAAACAATCCCAAGTCGAGATGTTCATCTCAAATCCACATCCTGCATACATATAATATATAGTTTAGCTAATCACATAATGTCTCCAATAGCTAAACAAAATCCCAAATCTAATTAGGGAATTCATGCTTGAAATGATCGTTAGTTAACCCTAATATTGGTTAACTCCTTTTAGTTAACCAATATATCATGAATCAATTAACCCCATTTCACTAACTAATTGGATCTAATCCATCATTAACCATAATCATACTACAACCTAATTAAGTAGGTTTACACCTGCATCATCTGTAAAACTCCCCTCGTACAACACATCACATTCGCATTTCCATCCCTTAATCAACATGATAAACTTATCTAATCAATGATCACATTATCAAGTGCATTCTATCGAATCATGTATCAATTTACATCTCAAAGCATTCCATAACTTTCATGGATTAAACCACTTAACCCATATTATCAACTAGTTTAACTCATAACAATTTAATTAACTAATTCAACGAATATATCTAATTAGGCTAGAGAGTTTGTTACCCTACAGCTCCTTTGGCAACAGTGCTCTACTCCAATATTTTCTCACGCTGGCGCTGTGGAGCCGTTGACCTCTAAATCAAATGCTCCCAAGATCACATAACCAACATCATTACACCCGCATTGGCAAAGTTTCAATGCCAACTTACCTTAGTTTGAAGACTCCACAATGAAGGAGCAGCTGCCCCCAACAGATCAGAACCAAAATCTCAGATCTAAACACCCTCATTTGGCCTCAAGGAGGATGAGGAAAACTGTCGATCCCCAAGTAAATGGTCACAATCTGCAACTTCTCGCTGATCTTCAGCAAATATGTATAGCTACCGTCGAGACTCAACTTCTGGCCGGAAGAACAATGAAAGGCAGCTACGCCACACCAATAACAGACGGTCGCCTATAATGCTCCGCGATAGATTGAGGGAAGAGATGATGCTCGATCTATGACGATTCCGTAGACTATACCGAGGGTTCCAATGGTATTAGTCGTGGCGCATGAAGGCAGCATCAAGAAGTCGAAGGTTGAGCTTGATCTCCCCTCTTTCGGCTGAAGGTTGGCCAACACAAAGCCGGCAGCTAAGAGAAGATACCGACGAACGATCAATCGGAGGAGAAGAAGATGAAATACTCGGTCGATGATATTGGGGCGGCGCCGGTGGCATCGGGCAGAATTGAGCCGGCATCGAAGAGGTTGGCGCTCACGCCAAGGGGAAACGGAGACATCCGAGATTGGGAGAGTCCGACCGCTGGCCGACGGCATGGCGAGATCGTGTGAGAAGAGGGATGAGAAGGGGGAGGAGGCGTCACAAGAGGGAGAATCGGGAGCTATGATTCTAAACCTTAGGTTTAGTTAATATATACGTGTCAATCGATTCCTCAGTCAACTCCCAATTGGTATTCAAAGCAGGTTTTCCTTAAATCTATATAGGACATCCCCTTAAAACATCGCATACGACCTTCAATTAAATCCCAGAAAACGTCTAAAAATCCCTAAAAATTCTAATAAGATTATTCGTCCAATAATACTTATTATTTATTATTATTTTAGGTGGTATCTTACACAAACACAACCATGCAGAATAAGAAATTAGACTACGTGTCAATAGACTTATCTCAATAAATACATAACAAACAAAAAGACACCACAACTCTAAAAATCAAACACAAGTTATATAATACATGAACAAGTTTGGAAAGCCAAAATACGAGTAACAATAATAGTGGAAACAAAAACTCTCGATGCGACATTGGACTGGCGGTCAAGACCTCTGAGCGACACGACATGTTACCTCGGCGGCGTCAGGGAAGAAAGGATTGGCGAAGGAGAAGAATTGGCCAGAGAACTGAAATGAGATATATATATATATATATACACTTAGGTTTAATTGATTAATACCTAAGTTAATTCCTAATCAACTCCCAATTAAGAATCAGTCGACTGATACAAATAATCAATCGACTGAGATCAATTAATCGAATGGAACACACGAGTCCCACTTAGGGGTGCACTACAAGAAAATTGATCTATAATGACGAAAACTTAATGAGGGTATGAAAAAACGGTCATTAAAAGTATAATTATTGAAGTTTTTATGAGGGTAAAAAAAACATGGTTAAAGGGTTAAATTATTAGTGACGAATTATTAATTTCATAGCTATAGATAATATATCCCGTCATTATATGGATACAAAATAATTCCCCTCATAATTTGGTATTATTTTTAGGCATCAAATTTTCCACTAAATTTTCCACCAAATAATTTTTTAAATATTATATTATATATTCTATTAAAAAATATAGGTTGTGTTTTAATTATTAATGTTAATATAATATAAAATATATTATATTTTTTAAATTTACACGTAGATGAATTTACGTGTTTCTTAAAATTATAGATTTTCTTACAATCTTACTAATATAATTTCAGCACTTTATTTTAATTTACTCGTTTAATTTTTTTAATCTATTTAAGTTTTTCTTTTTACCCTATTCTTTCAGCAAACGACGCGACGAGTTGCGGCGGCGACAACTTTCTTCTCTCCGCAGCGCTACGCGTGATTCTTCTCAAGTCAAAACTACGTACGCTCGGCCTCGACCTTCCTTCTCTCCACACCGACACTCCCTTCTCCACTCAGTAGCACTACTAGAAATATAATCTATTATGACACTTTCTTAATGATATTTAATTTAAAATATCAATATAAATAATTTTTAATGAAATTTATCAAAAGAGATTATTTTAAAAATTAAAATATCCTATTAAGACTATTTATCATGATAAATTTTATTAATATCACCATATATATGTATTATATAATATACCTTATAATAGCCTATGTATTATATATTAATGCCAAAATCATTTTTTCCCCTAACCCATCGCACGCCGGCGCTTTATTCTCCACGCGCACAATGCGATCCCTAACCTCATCGCCGTGCCGATTCTATTTCTCCACTGTCAGCCGCCGGCGCCGGTGAGACCTTCCCATCCCGACCAAGAACAACCTTCGTCGGCCTCCATCGTGCTTCTCCACCAAGATTTCTGTAGCACCTTTCCGCCCCGACACCTTCTTGTCTGCGGCGAAATCTCTGTTCACTAGGTCGGTAAGGCAACGAGGGGTGGCTACAAGCAAGGCAATTTCTTCCGCAGTATGACCACTCCGCTCCTTCCTCTTTGTATTTTTTTTTCAATAAAACCTTCGATCTGTCGCCATTTACCTAAAGGAGACATGAGCTCTTTGCTTCATCAATTTATGTACTGTTCCTACTCTTTTACCTTCGTTTTACCGATCTTAACCCTTTTTGTTTCTAATGAAATGCTTTGCTAATTAGTTTTTTTTTATCCTTTTATGTTTATAATGAAACTTGTGCTCTATGCATATATGGATCTATGTGTTTGTATCTACTACCTAGTTATTGGTTTGCTTTGTATCTATTGGATTTCTTTGTATCTACTAGATTGTATTGTATCTACGTGTAAATAGCTTTGACTTAGGAATAGCTTTTGCATTGTATCATGCACAGAATATCTTTTTGCTTGGTATCTACTGGATTGCAGTGGGCGGTGGCTTTGTTAATATCCTGTGCATGATTGATTAATCATGCACGGGATATTTTACCAGTGAAAACAAAATTGGATTGCTATGTGCATATATCATGTTTTTTTTTGTATAAACGTGATATATCCAAGTTTGTATCTACTCGATATACTGGCTTTGTAAATATCTATGTGTTAGTATCAAGCTCTTAATTTGAACTTCTAACCAAATTATTTGTGACACACAGGAAGGAAAGCTATTGGTGACCAATCTATTGTTGACACAAAGGAACGAAAGCTATTGGATTGCAGTGGGCGGAGCTGCTGGATTGCAGTTGGATAGAAAGCTATTGGATTGCAGTTTGTTCTCTCTCTTCTTTGTAATTTTGATCAGATGTGTTATAGATACTTTTTTCCTTGCAAAATTTGAGTGTCTATTTATCATTTCAAGATGGTTT
This sequence comes from Kaempferia parviflora, assembly GCA_037177295.1. Taxonomy (NCBI): domain Eukaryota; kingdom Viridiplantae; phylum Streptophyta; class Magnoliopsida; order Zingiberales; family Zingiberaceae; genus Kaempferia; species Kaempferia parviflora. Next base: position 7,754,384 of record JBAMIE010000103.1, read on the forward strand.
GCTGAAAAATACTAGGAGGACTATTCATGCCACTCCACGATTATTGCTTAAATTACAACCAGGCAACAAAACCTTAATTGAATAGACTCCAACTATGCAAGATTATTTATTGGCTTGTAATGTTTCATTCAACCGTCTAACTTATGTATATAGTGTATCTATAAGATCTTTAAAAGTTCTGAAAGTTAATGTCTCTGATTATTTTGTTTTGCAATTCATGTAGCTCTAAAGAAATAAATTTAAAGCATCTACGTTGCTAACAATGTTCAACATTTAATTATGCATGTTAAGTATTGTATCATGAATAGTGTAATGGTAGATTGATAGTAGGATAGAGTATAGGGAAAATTGTATGAGCTACAATACCTATGGCAGCTCTTTTTCACCTTAATTGTTGCCAATTAATTGCATTCTATCCCTATACAAATGGATATAATCGTATATGATTTTGTAATAGTGAGATCATTAAATACTTCTTCAGTTCATGTGTTTTCATACGTCAAGTTGGTTGTTTTAGACTCTTAGCATATTTATCCACTATTTATTAGTATTCCAACAAATAAAAATTCTTCTCATGAATCCAGATGTGAAGATCGTAAAATATAGAGATGTTTTGGAAGCTACAACCGTACAAGTTTCTTTGCTGCATGTTTTGCTGCGTTCTCAAGAGTTAAATGCTTTTGAAGGTACATATTTTTGACCTTATCTCATTTTATTTTTTGAAGTTCTTTCTAAGATCCTTGTATAAACTAGAGATTGCAAAAAATTACAGCGGAAATTGGAAAACCAAGTCTCAGTTCATGAAAAGAGTTACTTTTCTTGCAAGGACTAGGATGCATATGATTATTCATTTGACCCTCTGTTGGCAGAGACCTATGTGCTAGGCTTCCTGATGGTAAATAGACTCACATCATCTGTCAATTATCACTTGCTCCCACTTGATGAAAGCAATAGTTATCTATCATTATCATTATGGATCTTGATCATTTCAAATAGAGAGCTTTTTGTCTTTTTCAATTTGGACACTGAAATCCCACCTGAGTCGGCAAAGGCAAGGTAATTCATCTTGGTTTCTTGACTCCTAGAAACCGAATTTCTGTCAGTTCAATCACCAGCTTGATTTGATCTGAAATTATGAATTGATCAATTTTGTTGATTGCTACCTAAATTCTAGTTAGTTGTTACATATTTCTGTAAATCAGACTGATTGACTATCTCTACCTACCTTTCTTCTTCCATTAATTGGATACAACAGAATAGAAAAGAAACATAACATGAGTGGAACAAGCAATTCAGATAGGCCATTGGTCATAACATATCTAAAATTATTCAGTCTATTGATACTGTCTTAAATTCATAGCATTCAACCCATTTCTACTCCTGATTATCTATGTGGATATTCTCAACTCTTGTTTTTTCATTTGCCTCTGCGAAAGGTTTTCTATGTCCATTGATGCCTCTTGTCATGGATCTCATCCACACATTTTTAACAACTGTGTTATCATCAAACTCATATTATTTCTTGCATGCATGGATGAAATCCACAGGTAGAAATGAATGGTTATAGTTGATGAACCCTCTGCAAAGGGTTCTATGCAGGGGCTCTGCGTAGAAGTTTTATCTGCACTCTTCTCCTTCACTTCCTATGAAAATTGAACGCGTCCTAAGTTGATTAAATATTTTTGAATTATGTGCATTTGTAAGTATATTTGAATTTGCAATAATTCAAATCAGAACAATACAACTAATCTGCGTTTCTACATTAAGATTATCTTTATCAAAAATTATGTTTCAAAATTTACTACATTCAAAAGTTTAGAAAAGAAATGCAACTCTAGAATAGACAAGAACAAAAACTTTGTAACTGGCGCTAATACAATTCTATGAAGGTCCAAATTTTCTATAGCTTATCCTCCATTTAACTATTTGCTTTGTAGGTGTTGAAGAATGGCAGCCAAACATTAAATTGTTGATTGGGAATACAACAAGAGAAAAATTAAAGAGGGTAGTAGATTGGGTTCAACACACTGAGTCAGCATTACAGAATGTCCAACATTTAGATTCTTCTCATGTACACTCCCTATCCTTTGTCTGCTCGTCTCTTCCATGTAGTGAAGTTGACTGCTTTTTAACTGATAAGTACTTGGTGGTGTATGATGATGAATTTAAAACAAATCATAGAGTAATTGTGAGATGTTCTGCATATGGAAGACTTACAAGGACCTCAAGTGATAGATTTTGTGCATATTTCAGAGCAAATCTATGGAGACATTCAAATCATTGAGATCAAATATACTGAGGGTATTATCTATGGCAGATAAGATCTATGCAGTGGACTCTAAATAGTTGGGATTCATGACTTGTGTTGCTATTGTTGTATGTACTTATACATTATTATCTATGTAAAATTTAATTAGGATATCACCATCTAAATCAAACCTTTTTCTTAAAGTTCAAAAATAAACCATTGTATAGAGACTTGTTTGAGAGAACCAAAAGTAGGAATTAAAGTTTTTTTTTAATGTGCATCTAGTAGACATGCACTGGAGTTCAAAGGTAAACCAAATGCATTATACAAGTTAACTGAACTTAGGCTTTTCTGAAGGTGATGTTTACTGTTTATATTCTTTCTGCAGTAGTCTATACTAGAGATTAGCTACTGAACGGCTGAGTTTAGATTAAGTGTTTTTAGGGAATTCAACTTTTGAAGCTTCTGGGTTCTGAACTCATTGCTTTCATTATGAGATAGAGGTTGAAGAGAGAAGCAACAAATTGGAAAGCTCACGAAGAAAATGTCACACAGTGCTGTTCATCAATCTCAGAAGTATCAATCATCAGCAACTCGTGTAATGCAATATTTCATGCTTCGGCTCAAGAAATTCTTTTGCCAGCTACCTGGATATCAACTGGAGTTGAAGACATAATTCTTTCTTACAAGAGTATGATTAAAATGGTTGATAGTAAAACTCTAGAATTTCTTATTGGCACAGGTTGCAGGCTATGTGGCATTCCAATTGCATCCAGGTTTGTGACAGTAGCTATTAGTTTTCTATTTACCTCAGTAAGAGTCTTTTTTATTCTTCGTCAATTTGATAAATAGAATGTTCACAATATTTCTTGGCTGGTTTTTTTGCAGAAATTCAATGGACGTAAACAGATTTCCTCTATACTGTCAAAATAGTTCTGACTATATTCACAAAGTTTGCAAAATATATAGACCATTCATGGTGAGGAATTTGGCATCTAATATTTTGCTATGTTTCAAATGTAGTTAGAAGCTCCGATAGCCAAATTTAAACCACTTCATATAGGGCACTCATAGTTGGCTCCCAAACACCCATTTCTGGAAAAAAGGAAGATAGTAATTGTTTTTGCTGATAATCGACTCCATAATATTTATTGCTTTTCCAAAGATGTCTTAAAATTCAATGTTCACTTGACGCTAGAAATAAGATATGCTAAACTATAAGGTTCCTCATTTGTTCTTTACGTTGAAGCCACTTTTTTTATATAACTCTAATGACATATTTACTGTCGTTGTCTCTTTATCTGGTTATGCAGCTGTATGTGTGGGACAAAACTGGGCGAATCCCCATCCTTGTGAAGAACAAGCCTGCAGAAACCTTATTCGGTAACATTACAGCGGAAATGGTGTACGAATGCTATCAAGAAGGAAGTCGGAAACACTTGACTTCTGTGAACGCACCTGATCGACGTGATTCACCATGCGAAAGTCATAAAAAGCAAAAAGAATATTCAACTCAAACCAGAAAGGACATATACGGTATTTGGTTATGTTTGGTAAAACTGCTGCTTCAACATGAGAAGAACAGTCCATTCCAATTTGAGATTAGCGTGGTAGCCGAGAAGAATATTGAATCTGGTAGATTTGAACTGGTTTCTGTGAGAATGCCATGCCATAGAGATAAAGCATCCTCCGTTTAGAATCCTTGCTGCCTTAATAATTCCTCTCTTAGTTAACATCTATCGGATTTGTAAAGGCCGGCAATGGCTTAAAATTGAGAAACTACTGTGTCATTTTGCCCATCAATCACATTTATTGTTTTTTCTTTGTTGGGCACACGTGCAAAAATTTGCTTATCTAGTTCGTGCAGTCAATATTCTAATAAACCTTATTGAGCTCAAATTTTTATTGTGAGATTCAATGACTCAGTGGATAAAGGTTTGGTTTAAGCTAAAAAAAGATTTAGTAAGTTGATCTTGATGAAATTAGATGCAATTATATCTATGCAATGAGCGCACCAATTATGCTAAGTTTAATTGCGCTTGAATCAAAGATTAACTCAAGACTGAATTCAGCGATTGAACAGAGTGCGTGACACATGATTCGTCTAACGGTCCCACTCAAGTTTCATTCAACAAACCATTTTTTTCTCATTTCTTTTTCCATCTTTTGTTAGAAGAATCTCCATTTCTATCTTCTGTGAAACACATCCATAAACTATAAAAAAAAAAACTCCTCTAGAGGGTGTATTTCTCAAATAACTCAGATTTGATTCTCACGCACATAATGAACTACGTCAATACCATTGGACTTTTTTGGATTTACTTTATGGTTGGGCAAAATTTAAAATGAGTGTCTATCTATGATTAGTTGAGTTGTAAAATCTAGATACATCTATTAAACTACTCTAGTTTTTACTCCACCAAATTATACACGCTAAGAAAACGCGCCTAAACTAAAATACCTGCTCAGATTATACACATGATCTGGGCAGATTATACATATATACCAACAAATTACAAAGAATGAATTGAAGAGCACAAGACAAAGCCTAACGCCGTCGCAACGGGCGCTGCTCCTGCTGCGATGCATGGCGCGTCCGGCTGGTCGAAGCAGCGGTGGACGTCGAGAGGGCGGTGGAGGCCGAAGTCGAGGGGGTGGTGGAGGCCGAAGCCGAGGTGGCAGTGGAGGACGACGCGGTGGAGCAGGTGGAGGCGGAGACGAAGGAAGATTTGCCAGTGGAGATGCGGGAGCCGCCCGGGGTTACGTGGTATCTTCTTGCATGCAGGGACCCCGGAACCCCGGGCATCATCGGCCGCTCCTCCAACGCCGTCCGCTTCTTCGACAGGACGATGACGACGCGCTTCATGTCGGGGCGCAGCTTGGGGTCGGATTGGGTGCACAGGAGACCCACCTCCACGCACAACGCCACCTGCTCCTCGTCGGCGGTGGGCTTCAGAACAGGATCCATCAGCTCCACGCTCCGCCCCTGATTGTAAAGCTTCCAGGCCTGCGATATTGTGAGACATCCAACCGATTAGCTAGAAAAGCTTTTTCAAATTTAGGATCGAGCAGAGGTCAGCGAAGCGTACCCATTCGAGGAGGGAATTGGCGTCGGGGTCGGGGAAAATGGTGGAGGAGTTGTTCTTGCGGCCGGAGATCAGCTCGAGGACGAGGACACCGAAGCTGAAGACGTCGGCCTTGGTGGAGAGTTGGCCGCGCATGACGTACTCGGGGGCCATGTAGCCGTTGGTGCCGGCGACGCGAGTCTTGACGTAGGTTTCTTCCTCCGGGAACAGACGCGCCATCCCGAAGTCGGCGATCTTGGGCGTCCACCGGTCATCGAGCAGGATGTTGCTGGCCTTGATGTCGCGGTGGATGATGGAGATGTGAGCCGAGTCGTGCAGGTACAGGATCCCCCGTGCTACCCCCACCATCACCTCGAACCGCCGGTTCCAGTCCAACTCCGTCGACTTCCTCCGCCACTGATCTCCCTCCTGTCCACCTGCTCGATGGCAATTCAGAAAAACATTTACAAATGTATATTTTAGGACTCCAATTTGACAGATAAAAAATTGCAGGCTGCTCATGGTCAAAATTAAACAAGGGGAGAAAAAAATGAATCTTTTAATCCATAAAAGAACAAGATATGAGTACGACGACAGCTAAGAAATGAATTCAAACGGAGAATAGTGTGTGTCATTTTCGTAAAGCAGATGAATTCATAAGAGTCCTCAGTCCCGTCAAATCAGAAGATCATTTTTTTTCCTTCCCATGTCAAAATGTCGTATATATAAAACAAAAATGATAATTTTCTTGCATGAATGACGACGGCGTAGCCACCATCTGGTCGAACTTTGAACATACGGAAAAGTCAAACTCTAATTATAAGAATAACTAATTGATTAGCTAATTTACTATTAGTCACTACTGTGTATGAGGTAATGTAATCATGATCAATCGTGTCAGGGCAGAGTAGATTAGAAAAGCAATATTTTGGCAACTCTACCAAAACAACTATGCTTTGATAAATTCAAACCAAAAAAAAAAAAAACGATGCACTTGAGTATTGAAAATTTTAAATAATTTTGATAACTTGGAAAACAACTTTTTAA
>JBAMIE010000103.1:7771391-7782223 GCA_037177295.1 Kaempferia parviflora
TCCTACAGTAGAAGCTGGAGAAGAATGTGGCAGTGCATGGGCACTCACAGTTGTGGCATAATAACTAATTCTTTCAACTGCTGCTGATTATACTTTGATCACTTAGAAACTACTACAAGGGCGAGGAGGCTTCGAGGCTGACAGAGTGCGAGCCAATTAGGGTGACAGAGGAGGAAAAGGAAGTTGTTTTAGCATTCTTGCATAGATTTGGGTTAGCTAAGTAAAGATTTAAAAAGAGCAGCGAATTTGAGTAGGTCAAGGTGACCTAATGTTAGATGACACAAGTCATCATTTGGCTAGATATGGCTGGGGCAGTTAGCACAACCATTAAGAGCATTGAGCAAAAGAATGGAAGTTCTCAGTCAACTATAGCCTAATTTACCTTTTTCTGTTTCTACGTCCTGGACCAACAGTTATGTAAGAAATAGGAAGCGAGAAAAGATAAAGTCAACCATATAAGCTAAGCTGATGATAGATGCAAATAATTACAAATGAGGCAAATAATTACAATCTACATGTTAGTAAGCTGAACTAAGAAGTTATGCATTATGCAATATACCTCAGCACATGCCAAAAACATTTTTGCCAGTGCTTGCTTCATAGACCTTGAAATTGACTTGGTAAGACCAAAATCAAGTAAAATAGGACGATGAGGAGGTTCTTTGCTTACAAGAAAATTTCCTGCAAATATAGTCAGCAATGAATTGCAGGTGAGGAAACTCTAATAGTTAATTATATAATTAATGATTAGGTTCTTTTAATTTAAAGGTAAAAAATGAAATAAAAATTCACTTTAAGGTAAGAAAAAAAATAAATACTTACCTGGGTATATAGTTTCTATAGGAAAATTTTAGGAAAATTTTAAATTTAAAGATGAGAAGTGACATCAACAACTGCCATTTTGCAAGGATGGGCAAGGTGTAGTCAGGATGAACAAGGATTTTCATTTACTTGTTGCCAATTCCTTAAGTATGGGAACACGTTTGAACATTTCCATTCACAAAACACCAGTAGGTAAAATTGAACTGGTACAGTATCTATGCTACCAGAAAAGCTTGGTTTCTTGTTCCTACTTCAGGATTCTAAGGGGAAAAGGATATAACAAAAATAGCAACAAGCAAGTGTACCTGGATGAGGATCGCCATTGAAAAAGCCATCAACGTATATTTGATGAGCATAGGCACGTGTAATTTCTTCAACAAGCTTCTGTTTGTTCACACCCAGTGCATTCAGTGATTCCACATCATTCAAGCGGATACCATCCATATATTGTAAAATGAGAACCTTCTCTGTTGACTGCCAGTATAAATTGGTAAACTTTAAACTGGTAAAACGTAATGCTACTGAAAAAGTTAATTGACTGAGCCAAAAAAGTTTGAATTAACTATTCCACCTGAATAACATCTGGGATCACCACATCAACCTCATCTGCAAATTTTAAACTATCATCGTCACTTTTGACTCGTAAGTTTTTTGAAACTCTTCTAGTGTTCTCTGCATAGAGAAAACATGATTGTCAACAATCATGTCTAAAAGATTGCACTGATAAGGAAAGGCCAACTCTTAAAGCATTTTGTTTTCTGAGACAATAACAACAACCAAACTTATCCCACTAGGTGGAGTCAGTTATATGAATCCTTCTACGCTCTATCCCTTAATATATCATTTTGTTTTTCGAGAATTAGGGTAAAATCAACTTCAAGATAACGATGATGACAAACCAACCTGCTTCATGATTGAAATCAAGTTCTTTAGGTGCCTCCTTGCACCACTCATCTATCATGGGGTTGAAGTCATATTGTGGTTCTGCCCATGCTATCCAGTCACTTATCCATTTTGCATTCTTTAGGTCCTGAAAATCAGATAATTAATGTCAGGATAACTTCAAATTTAGTTGAAATTTTGTCAAGAGAAAAACTGCAGACCTCTAATATGACCTCTTTGATGCCCCTATGTTGAACTTTGACAACCACCTCCTGCCCATTTCTCAGAGTTGCACGATGAACTTGTGCTATCTGCAATTCAATTCTTTTTGGACATTTTAATAAATAATTAACAAAAATGTAAATTGTGGATATCCTGTCAAGGAAAGATAAAAAGACACGATGCACACATAGTTTCAAGCAAAAAAATTCTAGCATCAATATTTTTATATTTGGTAATATGACTTACAGATGCAGTAGCAAGAGGTGCCTCTACGAACTGAGAGAAAATGTCGCCCATATTTTTTCCAAGCTCCTTCTCTATAGTTTGACAGACCTACACGATGACCAACTTTTCAGTCATAAAAGATAGTACTCCCAGCTACACACATCATCTTTAAGAAAGCAACAGTTTTATTCACTTGAAAGGTTTTGCTAAGCTAAATACCGATGAACAATTAAACCATCATCAAGACTTTTTCGTGATGCATTGTACATTAGACTATAATGGAGTCAATTTGAGACAGAAAAGAATAAATTTTCATCTCTGTAATAGCACCTTAATTGTCTTCATAGCTCACTGATACCTCGATAGCTGTAAATGCATAAATGGAACATTCAAATTCACATTCAATTGGACAAACTACCTCTTCTAATCGCCGAGGAGGAAGAGAGTCCTGCAACTGTTTGAGAAGACATATATATGCCTCTGGAAGAACATCTGCTCGGGTAGATAAATATTGACCCAGTTTTACCCATAGGCCTTCCATCTCGATCATCAAGTTAAGAACACGTCTAGCATTTCTTTCATGAGCTTTTTCCCATATAGCATTTGTTTTGGTTTTGCTAAGCCATTTAACTCTCTTCTGCACACCCTGCAGTATTACAAAACCTCACTGATCTCTTCTCTAAACAATTGGACAGACAAAAAATTATCACGCAAGCTATCTTAGTGAATAAGCACACCTTGTAGTCCAGGTAGATCACCAATGCTAAAGAGAATACTTTCATCCTCCGCTTCAAGATGTTTCCCCGTCCCATTAGGAGTTGCAAGACAAGATAGACGAACAGATAATCTTGGTAGCTCTTGACCACAAACTCGTAGGAATACCAAAGACTCTTGTACTTCTAGTAAACCAAATCATATAAAAAGCGTCAGTAAGTATATAGGTTCATTAATCAGCGAGCAAAGAGCATCAAACTATGCGTAGGCGTTCATCACGATGAAACATTTTTCAGTCAAATTTGGGGTCTTCTCAAGAACTATTCAAACCAGCATGTAATTAAGCTTTCTCTTGCATGTATATATTGATGAGACTATATCAATCAAAGATCTTACAAAAAACACAACCTGATGAGTAAAGTCATGAATCAAAGGTAAAAGCAGCAAGCAGCTAAATACGCAGCGCATCAATTTCACGCTAAAGATCAACAAAATAACCAACCTTTAACCGATCCAAGCGCAGCGACTAGCCAAAAAAACTAATCCTCGCGAGAAACAAACGGAAGGTGCAAGCAAAACCCCTGCCGGTCCCCGGCAATCTGCGCCGAGAAACCACAATACGCCCTACAAAAAAGCGAAAGCTTAGGACCGACCGCAGAGATTCGAATCTTCGCCGAAGAGAATGGAGATTTGGAGGGGGAGGCGCAGGGGATTTGAAGATTTGGGCTCCCGAAGGAAGAAGCACGGCGTTGCCCACAGGGAGGCCTTTGGCGGCACGCGTGGAATCCAGACGGTTAATTGAAATCAACGAAATTGAAAAGCTCTTCGCCGTCGGTTCGCACTCGGTCTGATCTCGTCCGTCCACCGCTTCAGCTGGTCCCCCGTCGCACTTTTTCCACGTCCACATCAGAAATTTCTCAGGCGACCCCAACTAACCAGCGCCTTGCATCGGAGCTGTCTCCTTTCCTCCACTAAACGCGTGAGTATGCTGTGAGTCATCAATCTCGAGTGAGAAATCTAATTCAATGTTTCATTTTGACAAATAAATTAAAACATAATTTCAACGACGTGTTATTTTCACTTCACAAACGTCGAGTGTTCCTAAGACGGTTCACCTACTCACCAACCGAATACCAAGGAAACGTCTAGTGGGCCCCTGTTTTACTTTCAATGTACTAACTGGTAGGCCACCGGTGGAGTTAAATTGAGCTTTGGAATTCTTGAGAAAGGCTCGCTTTTTATACTAAAGAAAGAGAAATAAATAAATTGAAATTTTGAAATAAAAAAATAAGATTGATTTTTGAAATAAAATTTTTCAAAGGGCACATCTAAAATTTGGGATTGTCCAAAAGGTACCCACGTTTTGAAAATGCTCAAAATGTACATCACCATGTAATAACTTTTCTCTCTCTTGTGGTGCGAGCCTATGAGCTATCTAGTCCAGTAATTTCTAAACAATTTTACTTAGTTGACTTCCAAATTTATCTTATGATTGCTAAACTAAATCAATAATTCTCATTTTCTTGATATACTTTGGAAGGAATTAAAAAATCAAGTTACTAATATAAATTATTAGCAATTATCTGGTGTAGAAAACATGTAAATTAGAGTCTTGAGTTTGTACTCGTTCTCTGAATTTGACACGAAATAGCATGGACAGAAATTAAGATAATAGAAGAAGTTGAGGGTCTACCGATGCAAAATTTGCAGCCTGACATTGGGTATACAAGTAAACAACACATAATATACCAATGTTTTTATTAGTGAAAGCACCATATGTAACAATATCCATTGTGGTACAATTAAAAGAAACAGTTTGCGAGGAGTTAGAATCTTACCCCTTTTCTAGGGAATGATTGCAACCCTACAAAGAAGAGGTTCCATTTCTTCATAGCTTAGCACAACAGGGGCAAAATTGTGTTTTAATTGCAGTGCAATTACACGCAAACAAGGAAAATAAACTTTGATCTATATCGTGCTTCACTGTCAGAGTGAAGGGAAACAAAAGATTTTAACAGGAATTTCTACTGACCCATGTTGCTCAGATTAAGCTGCATGTCTGGTCCTAATTTTCCAGATTTTGAAAATTCTTGAGGAAGGGGAATGTTCAGCTCAGCGCACACCAGCTGAATTATCCTCCTGGTGACACCATCAAGTGACATCCTGTTCACTGTGACTGCAATGGAAAAGTTGTGCTGAGTGTCACAGAATCCAGTGGAACCACCAACTCCTGAGTGCCCGAAACTCCCGCTTGCCGTATTGAATTTCCTGAAACCGAGCCCAAAGTCTCCATCTGGAATGACCATGCTTGCATAATCACCCGTGCCCATGATAGCGTCATGAATCTTTGGGTTGTCAAATATTCTTCTTACAGTTTCTGAAGCACCATTATCAGTGTCATTGGATGCAAGGCTACCTTGCGTGCTTTTAGTAGTCAATGAACAACTGCCCTTGTCACAACTAGTGCTAGGATCCATGTCTGTCTTTGCATTTTTCACTTTTTTTATGGGTACCTCAGGGTTATTTATATCCTTGATATTAGATTTCTTCTCTGGTGATCTGTCGGGGAGTAATTGTGGCACATGGGTGTGGCTACCAAGGAGAGGTTTGGAAAGAGGTGAATGAGGTGGTGGAATGGATCCACCTGCAGCAAGGACTGCATAAAATCGTGCCAAGGCACGAGCAGAGCAATGCCCATTAGTAGCAGGAATGATAGATCGTCGAACGTTTAAGGCGTTGAAGAAAGCGAGAAGGCCAGAAGCAACCTCAGCTAAACTAGCCTGCTCTAAGGTCAATGGCATATCTGGCATCAATTTGATCTGAAGAAGTTTTTCTAGCTCTTCTTCATCGAGAGTGAGTGAAGCCAACCGAGACTCCACACCTGAAAAGATCAGAAATTGATGGCTCTAAGTATGCAGAAAATTATAAAAGAACAAAACAAGAAAAGGAAATTAAGGCTTTACCAGAACAAAAATAGAAAAATTGACTGATATAAATGAAACTATATGTGGGAAAACATAGTGAAAATTAACACCAAAATTACATTTTGTCAACAAATAAAAGGAAGCTTGTCCATACCAGGAGGAATGCCAATATACAGTTCGCCTTCAATGTTGAGAGGATGAATAATAGCCTCTTCTAGCACATCTTGAAATTTCTTTCCAGACGCATGCTGTTTCAAATGAGTACTTAGTCAAGGATATGAATATTGAATATTATCTTCTTCAAAAAGAAGAGCATAAAAATAGACCAATATATTGGGAACAATGAAGAAAATTACTCGTGTCATATCCTAGGTAGTCTGCTCTATTTGTATACCATATATTATGTGGTATTTACAATAGGATCTCTAACTCCCATAATACTCTCCTTAAGTTGGTTCACATATATTTGCAATGGAGAAAATTATTGGGGTTTCTTACTGTAGGTAGTCATATCTATATGTCTATATTCATGATTGTAGTTTTCCACCCTATACTATGTGGTATCAACAATTAAGTCCCCTAGGTCCATAGTACGCTACAAGATTCTCAAGCTATTGTAAGATAAAAGTACTTGTTCAACTATTTCATGATAAAATATTTTGCATGCCAATTAATATTATTTAAACCTCAATTCTTTCCTTTGATTGGAATATTGATACCTGATAGTCTTGACTAGAGTTTAGCAAAGGAATACAATTCACTTAGTCAACCCCAAATAGTTGGAACAAACACAACTTGATGTAGGTAGTACTCAGCCTTCAACTATAGTAAAAGGGAAAACATAAAATTTCTTAAAAAATTGTATTTAGAAATAATTGAATACTAAAATTCTTGCAGCAATAATGTAGTTGGGAGCATACCTCTATTACACCACCACATAACCAGCCAAAGGACAAGAAGTGATACAGCTGCTGTGAACCAGGATCTGTCTCCGGAACTGCCTTAGCTGTATGGTGTAGAGACATTCCCCAGTCGCACATTAGCAAAGGATTGCTCCACAAGAAATCGGTCATAGCGTTATGCAAACCAGATGAGTGATTAAGTACATGATGTACCTACAGAAGAAATGAAGTTATATAGTGCAAGCAAATAAAAGTTGAACAAACTATTATTTTAAAGGACGGTAACATGATTCCCACCTTTATCAGATCCTTGTTGTTGCAACAGAACTCTGGCCAAACAGTTGTTATGGTATCATCAAGCTTGAGATTCCTACAACAAATTTGTGGCCAAATATCAAAATATTCTATATTTTTGTAATGAGAAAAGTAATGACAGCACAGAACCAAGCTTCGGGAATCTTGTGAATGATGTCTAAACAGAAATATCTTTAGGAAGGTATCAACAATTAACAAACAATTTAACAACTTTGATCATAACTAATGCAGCAATCATTTAAAGACATCAAAAGAGGTACAGAGTTGAGTATCTAACAAATTTTAAGCACTACTATGGCAAAAGTATAATCAAGAGAATATAAGAGTAACCCAGGACCAGGAGTTGAGTCCACCACATAGAAATAACTAACAAGATGAGTAGCACTGACTCACCAAATAAACAAGCAGAAATAGGGAGCACTTTATGAAGCATAGTGGATTGCAAAATTGTGAAACTATTGAAAATGAACATATAGGGTTCAGCACACAAAATTTTCAATAATGGCTTACCCTTTATCCACAAGCCAATGTACCATCCCTGCAGTGATTCCTTTTGTTGCTGAAAAAACTGGAAATAAGGTGTCAGGTTGAACAGGTTGCGGATCACATCTACCAAGCACACCTGCAGCAGTATCTATTATAACCTTGCCATCTTTATATGCACACACCTGAAAACATTATTAACTACACTTTAAGTTAAAGCAAACAAAAATTAGAGCGCTCAAGTTACACCTTCTAGAACAATTGACAGCAAATTAAAAGAGAAACAACAATTTATCACATCTTTTGTGTCATTAAACTAATGATAAATTGAAAATCACATGTCCTAAATTTTACCAATATCTCTTAAAAGTTTCGTATAGAAAAAAGATCAACCCAAATTACTGCCTATCCATTCCTGTCATTCCTAAATCTGCTATTACGAACAAGTTCTTTTTCAACTACCTAACAGTTAATTTCAATAATGTTATTTCCACCAAAGATTAAAAAAAAACTGAAATGTCTATACCCCATAACATCTGATCTTGTTTCAGGACAAGTTTACTCCAATATGTAAATATGGATGAGATATCCATATTGTTAAGTGTTAACAGTCCATTTTTTTCCTTTAAGAACAAAGTGATTGATCCAACCTGAACTATGTGATTAAAGATCTGATTAATCCACCAAAATATTTTTTTGATTAAAAACTGTTATATTGTACATGATAAATTATTTAAGTCATTTATAGTTATAAAGATTTGGGCTGAAATGGAGAAGAGTTTCTGGAATTTTATGTGATCATTGTGTGCATTTTATTCTAAAAAAAACAAAATTTTATAAGGCTATACTATGATTTGTCATACTTTCTGGATTAGAGTGTTGAGGAAAAATTATAATGTTAAAATTTATTTGAGAATTATTAGGGAAAAAATCAAACATATTGCTATACTAAAGCTATTAGGCGTAGCTCCAATACTGGAGCCCGTGTAATTAAACAAGTTACACAAAAATAGGCATATAAATGTTGAAAGACGACTAACTATATGCTTAGACAAGTTAGATTGATTCAACCTGAAGGTGTAGGATTGGAGGCAAAAAAAGAAAAAACAGTTAGCTTAAGTACAAGTGATTCAAATATTATTAGTATAACAACACTTAAAGTTTGATAAAAACTTTACAAGGTAGCACATGTAATAGTATCAAAGATGAGGAATCAAAGAAAATATATTAGGTAAAATGAACAGTCATTAATAGCACAAATATTAAGATATGTTTAAGGCAACCTCTAGAAACAATAATAAAGGAGAAAAGGGTGAATTTATCTTTCAAAAGTTCCAATTGGTTAACAAAATAACCTAAGCCTACTTGCACTCCAAGTATTTTCTCGTTGCCCAGCTCAATTAGCAGTTGCCTCAACTTGGCTTCCACATCTGAGTGCACCGGTGAATTGTAAATCCATTGGTTTGTTGTTGATGGCCCAGACCTGATGCATATAAATGTCCCATGATGAATTTATGTTAGAAAGAAGAAATCAAATGAACACAAGGATAATAGTATAAAAATGCAAACGAGATACTCACCCTAGTAATGTAAACTCTGCAAATGGCCTCATGATATCCAAATAAGGAATCCGAACATGAAGAGTGCGCGAAAGTCCTGAAGATTATAGTCCTACATTTGTAACACATTATGACAAAACTTGATTGGAGGAGCCAAGTTCAAACAAACCTTGAAGAAGATTTATTACCCTCATAAATATAATTGCATCAACCGGGAAAGCATCA
The DNA here is from genome assembly GCA_037177295.1 of Kaempferia parviflora. NCBI lineage: Eukaryota > Viridiplantae > Streptophyta > Magnoliopsida > Zingiberales > Zingiberaceae > Kaempferia > Kaempferia parviflora. The sequence goes on from JBAMIE010000103.1 coordinate 7,780,665, forward strand.
ACCTGAGAAAAGCAAATATTGTCATTTTGAAACATGATCTGTGAGTGATGTTCTTAATTTATAAGGGGAAAACAGCTTCACACTAGTCTGCAAAAATAATTAGATGCATATTTGTACTTGTAAGGTGAATGTATCACGTACAGCATATCATTAAATGGCTGTAACAAAGGCATACAGCCAAAAAAAAAGTCCATAAAATATATGCCTGCAGGACATTAAGGACTAAATCAGAAAAGTATTTACAGTTAGCACAAATGCCATTACTTACGGGATTAAAATATTGATTTTGCTTCTCATTCAAGTTCTTTTCTTTAAGAAACTGCTTGTTCTTTTCTCTTTCTTCATCCAATGATTTTTGGTTTTCCTTGCAGAAGGCGTAGATGATTTACTTAGGTTGAATAACAACAGCTAATTCTTCCAACTTGAAAAGAAATAGCTGTTGTTATTCAACAGCTAATTCTTTGAAGAAAGAAAAATATTAATCTTGAAGAAGGCTAGTATAAAACTCATGAATACTTACAGGCCTGGCATTTGCAAAAAATAAAGTCACAACAGTCATAGCCTGCTCCGGCATATCAACTCGCAGCTTAAATCCCATCTCTGTGAAGGCAGCTAATAATGCTACATGGTCCACCTGCAATAAAATATTGTCATGCTCCAAACCTTCGAATACTAATATGATTATGAATAGGATAAGCTGAAGGGAACTAAAATTTGCTAAGATTAATGTAACCTGAATCATTCTTTCCTTCGCATATTTTCCACTACTTAACACCTTATTATGTTTATAAAATATATATCTATATCCAAGCAAATACAAAATGGCAGTGTCCTCAGCTTCTATTTTCCCCAAAAAAGAAAGTTTCACTTATGGAAGCTAAATTCTATAATAGATGATCCGGGTGATGAGGAAAATCAATCTTGGCAGTAAAATCAATCTGGACAGATTTAGTAAAATCAATCTGGACAGATTTATTACAGATATATTATTTATTGCAGATTTGATTTGATTTGCTATAATTAATTAGGAGATATTATGTATTTATTAGGAGATTTTGATTCTTTAAGTAGGAGTATGTGACTTGTTTGTAGAGGATACACGAGTATTGAAATAAATACAGTATTTTTTCTTAAAAACTTTCATGGTATCAAAGCCACCATAATCCAGAATCGAGTTCTACCACCAGCTTCCATCTCTTTCGACCAGAACATCTCTTCTTACGGCTAATCATGTCGGACTCCGAGCATATTTCAGCGAGCTCTTCCGCAATTAATTCTGCATATTTCATCTATAGTTCAATTACCATTAACAAACTGAATGACCACAATTATCTTCAGTAGTCACAATCTAGAATGATGTTCATCAGTGGACGAGGAAAAGATGATTTTTCTTAGGTGTTTCAAAATCAAGAATAAGTACTGAGTTTGGAAAGCCGAAAATAATCTTGTTATGTCATGGTTAATCAATTATATTGATGCAAAAATTAGTGAAAATTTTTTGTTGCTAACAACAACCCAAGATATAAAGGAGGCCGTTCGGGATACTTTCTCCCGTCAAA
>JBAMIE010000103.1:7798247-7811709 GCA_037177295.1 Kaempferia parviflora
AGGGAAGGCCTCACCAAAGAAAATGAAGTTGTGATGGATATGGATGGATAGAGTATAACCAATTCAAATATGATCGAACAATTCCTAGCTGTTAAGGTTCTACCAAGTATATAAAGATTCTATATTGACATCTCCTTTCAGTTGGTATTAATGGATATGGCAAGAATGGTGCTTGAAAATTCAGAAGGATAATTGCATAGGTTTCTTTGCATCATGTTTATAGTTGTAACGTTGATTGTATACTTGAGAAACAATCTATTTGCTTCGTCAGCATGGACGACTGATCGAGTGATTCAGACTGGACCTCTTTATTCTGTACTTTGAACTTGGTGTCTTCTATTTTGTGGTTGAATTCAAAAGATTTAATAAAGTATGGTAGCAAAGAACTTGGAGAGCATAATTTGCATGATTAGATGATGTTTCATAAAGAGTAGATTTGCTACTCAAGAAAAAAAAAAAGGGAAAAAAAACAGGAAAAAGTAAAGCTAAATACAATATCTCTTGGATGAGGAGAAGAACATGATCTTCTCATTGCTTTCCCACGAGCAGACGGGCCCACGAGCATGATCTTCTCATTGCTGGCCCACGAGCAGACGGTTGACCTTGCGTTCGTCCACTAGCACGCGGGCCTCACGCTCACCCACGAGCAGGCGAGCGCGAGTCACACCCTCGCCCCCTAGTAGGCGGGCGGCTGGGGGTGCTCGCCCACGAGCAAGCGGCGAGCGGCTTCTTCCTTTTGTTCATCCATCTGAGGCAGATGATTCTTTTCTTTTCCCCTAGGCTTCTATGACAATGAGTTGAATTTGAATTAGATACTATATCCTCAGTTTTTATCTCTTAATTTTCATCTCCAATAGGAGGGTAAACAAATCAAGTCGCTCGCTAACTATTTAAGTCTTAGTCCGAAAAAAATTCATTCGAGTTTATTCGATTAAATTAATGAGTCGAGTTCGAGCCTGATTTCGAGCTCGAAAATATTTTTGAGTCGAGCTCGAGTTTAATAGTATTTAGTTTGTGCTTATGAACATGTTCGTTTAGAGGTTCGTGAACATATTTATTTAGAGGCTCGTGAACATGTTCATTAAGAGACTAGTTTATTTTATCATAGATATATATATAACTAAATATAACATAAATAATAAATATAATAATATATTATTAATTATTATAGTCAATTATATTAAACCACCTTGAACTAAGCTCGTTTAATTTTACTCGAACCGAACTCAAACTATTTAGCTTTATTATGAACCGAGCTCGAGCTTAAGAACTAAAGCTCGAATCAAATCCGAGTCGAGCTCGAGCTTAAGGATAACGAACCAAGCTTGGACTCGAACCTATTAATGTTCGACTTGGCTCGGCTCGATTACACCCCTAATCTCCATCTCTGTGTCATTGGGATGATATCCATCTTCGAATCTATACTTATTAAAAATAGATAAATTATCTATAGTCTATTCTTAATTTAATCATATTTAATAAAAAAAATTAAACAGTAAACACCAAAATTATACAAATAATCATATTTGATTATTCAATTATATAATCAGATTAAAAAAAATCAACCATATTCTCCTCCATTTGAGTCAAATACCATCGGATACCCATTTTATCTCTTCAAATTTACTCTATTGGGGACAGTTATTTTTAAATATTATTTTTTACAAAAAAAAAATTAATCTATTTAAAAAAATAATCAGCTAAATTTAAAAAGTCTGATTTAAAACAGTATCCATTGAAAAGTCTGTTTTAAATTTAAAAAACTATTATTACTAGACCAACATATGACTTAGATACGTATAATTTTAAACTCTCTAACTTTATCAGCTAATTTTAATCAAAATTAACTAATGAACTGGAGAGCTACATGAAGATGACTCTAAGGCCTCGAAGATGAATCCACGAATAGAGAGAAAGAAAGTAGCGTAGACTAGAGTAGAGTAGAGTAGAATAAGGGCATTTCAGGCACTTAGTTTAAAAGTTCATTGCGGCTTTGAACTGTGCAGCTATATGTTTATGCAAAATCATTGCAACTTAGAAGAGGATGCGCCCGAATCCGCCCGTCCCCGCCCGCATCCGAACCACCTCCCCTCTCGCCTTCCACCACCTCCGCCGCGTCCTCACCCGCCTCCTCGTCTCCGGCGAAATCAGCAGCGTCGCCTCCCTCCGCCGCGTCGCTGATCTGCTTGCTCTATCCCCGGACCACCCTTCCTCCCCCCTCATCTCCCGCCCACTCGCCCGCCTCTACTTCCATCTCTTCCCCTCTTCCACCACCTTCCTCTACAATCTACTCATCCGCGCCTTCTCCGGCAGCCGGCGCCATCCCGGGGAGTCTCTGTCCTCCTTCGTTTCCCTCCTCCTCTCCTCCTCTCTCCCCGACCGCTTTACGTTCCCTTTTCTCGCCAAGGCAGCCTGCGGCCTTCCCTCCCCTGCCGAAGGCACCCAAATCCACTCCCATGTGCTCAGACGAGGTTTTGAATCTGACATCTACGTGCTCAACACGCTTCTTTCGATGTACTCAACGTTCAAGGACATGGTCTCGGCTCAGATGCTCTTCGACTCGAACTCTCGATCGGTGGACGTCGTCTCCTGGAACACAATCATCGACGGGCATATCAAAGTCGGCGACTTGGGGACTGCGCGTAAGCTGTTCGATGGAATGCCTGCCAAAAATGAGGTGTCCTGGAGCTCCATCATCAGTGGCTACGTAGGGAGAGGCGAGTTGGACATCGCACGATCCTTGTTCGATAAAATGCCGGTGCAGCGGAATGTTGTCACCTGGAATTCCATGGTGTCTGGGTTCGCAAGGCAGGGGTTGCTTCCTGTCGCCAGGAAGATGTTCGAAGATATGCCCGTGAGGAATGTTGTATCATGGAATTCGATGGTCTCTGGCTACTCATTGAACGGGGAGATGGATGCTGCAAGGGAATTGTTCGATCGAATGCCAGAAAGGGACGTTGTATCATGGAGTTGCATGATTTCAGGGTATGTACAAAGTAATCGGTTTGCAGAGGCATTGTATCTCTTCAAAGAGATGCAAATCGACAATTTGATAAAGCCCAATGAAGTGACAATGGTCAGTGTCCTCTCAGCTTGTGCGCACCTTGTCGCTCTGGAGCAAGGCAAGTGGGCTCATGCTTACATAGACAAGAACCATATGCCTCTGGACAATGAGCACAATCTCGGAGCTGCTCTGATCGACATGTATGCCAAGTGTGGAAGCATCGAGACTGCTCTGAAAGTGTTTGAATCTTTGCGTCGACGCAATGTTTCTAGTTGGAATGCTTTGATAACAGGTTTGGCTGTTAATGGGCTAGCTCACGAATCTCTTCATGCATTTCAACAGATGTTGCGATATGGTCTGAAACCCAATGATGTAACCTTTCTCGGTGTACTAATGGCCTCTGTTCATGGAGGGTTGGTATGTGAGGGGCGCCAATACTTCGAGAGAATGAGAACGGTATATGGTATTCAACCTGAAATGAAGCATTACGGATGCTTGGTTGATCTATTAGGTAGAGCTGGACTATTGGAAGAAGCAGAAGGTGTAGTCAGAAGTATGCCGATGAAACCAGACATCATCGTATTGGGAGCTTTGCTTGGTGCTTGTAGGATTCATAGAGATGTAGAAGTTGCTGATCGAGTAAAAAGTGACGTTCTCCAGTTGAAGGCCAAGCAGTCTGGTTGCCATGTTTTGCTTTCGAATATATTTGCTACTGCAGGTCGGTGGGCTGATGCTTTTGAGATGAGGAACTCACTGAAAAAGACTGGTATAAAAAAGCTTCCTGGTTCTAGTTCTGTCGAACTAGATGGAATTGTGTATTAGTTCATATTCGCCTGGTGTCTGATGAATCTTACATTTGCTCTGAAGCACATACATCCTGAAGTGCTGTGCAGGAAGAGTAGTCGATGAAATTTTTCTTGAAATTGAACAATTTTGTGCAAGTCTGACAATAAGCAAACTGGTTGTGCATCAACTACATGAAGGCCTTTAAAATGATTACTTTGGAAACCTGAAAATACTCTTAATGCCACCTGCAAATTTTCTGGATCAGCATACTCGATATTGATTCATTTCTCATGGATAGAAATCTTATCATTCAATCTGATTTTCTTAGCAATTGGTGTGAATACTTAGGATAATCCTAAGGAAGTGTAACTCGGATTTGGCATTTGAAGTTTGAATTCTTACTTTTTGTCTTTACCGATGTTCTCTAGGCGAACGAAGAGTTTCTTCCGAGGTAAACACAGAAGAGAAAACTGAAAACTGATTGTCAGCCCAATTTGATTATGATGGTACAACTGCATGGAAGTTGATTTATTTGCTCACAGAAACCATTGAACTGAGATTTTGCCATCATAGAAGATTGGGAAGTTTCCAAACATGCAAGTCCAGTCTAAGGCAGCTATGGCAGGTTGGAGAAAGCTTCTGTTTAGGGAAGGCATAGCCTTCAAATTTCTGCTGCAACAACTAATATTGGCTGACAAAGTCTAAAAAGCCAGGTCAGTTAGTGAACTTGCACTGTACGAAGAGATGATCTTTGCTTTCGTCTCAATGTCGAGCTACTACAGTAGCAATTTTACCAGATAGATCTTCATCATGTCTGTTATATAGTGGCATACTGTTTACTACATGACTTATTATTACAGATTGCTTGTATCTCCTTGGTCGAAGACTTTAGAAGTATGCTGATTATGTGTTAATATGGCTCTGACATCAATCGAAAGCTGTCTTGTGGTCAGATGAGACCAATTGAAGCTAGCTTAGATTGCGAAGGTGATTGTGCATCAGTCAAAATGGTTACATGGATACATTTCCATCTCAACAACAACAACAACAACAACAACAAAATTACAGGCCAGGTATAATTATGCAACAGTTGTTTTTTTTAACACAAAACACATCCAAATTATTACAATACCTTCTAATCTACTACTGTTCTTTAAAGAAAAATGTCTACAAGTTAAACCATCATGACCTCTACTTGTATGGCATAATATTACATGGCAAAAAGCTATATGTATCCATATAGCTTATATGCAGAAAATTGGAGCTTCCAATCAGTTATTTGAATAATTTGTCAAAGAATAACTATTGCAAAAACAACTAGCCAATAAAGATATTGGCTACCTATTCATCTTCCCTGCCTCCCAAATGAAGCTATATATGCAGAAGAAGAAAATACACAGACACTTGTATTATACAGTTGGAAGAAGAAGAAAAAATTCTCGAGGCACAAATGTATGAAGAAACTTGTATTATCTGCCAAAAACTTCTAGGATTAAGTGGTCCATTTTGTTCACCTTCCAAGAGCCACATTGTTGTTCTGTGACTGAGGCGTATCAGGGGCATCGCCGGTCGAGTTGGAAATGTTGTCTGCAATACCACTTCCTTCTCTGTCTGATGGAGTAGCAGGTTGTGTGGGAGAATCCTCGGCTGAGAGTTCAGGAACATTGGAATTAACCTCGGATGGTTGGGAGTTTCGCAAACTCCAGTACATGATGCTGGCAGTGAGAGTGAGAATCATTTTCTGGTTTACCTGTTACAATTCAATGGATGTAAAATTCGATATGTTTTAGAGTATACAAAGAAAAAAAACTGAAAAGAAAATTATTGATCATCATCAATCTCTTTAATAACAATATTGTTGATCTACAACCTGTTTAATCCGAACCCAAAATTCACACTTTAATAAATGAGCCCTAATTTGCACATGATCCATTTATAAATGAGTTGACCTATTCAATTAAGTGGGTTAAATAGATCATAAGTCATAAGTGGATCATATCATATGCTGTTGAATTAAATAAGTTAGAGCATGTGACACTATTGGTTTGAAATACAAACTATATAACTATATAGTTATTTTAGTTATATAAAAACATAAACTAGAATCCATAATTATGTTATAATTTATGTATATTAACTAGTATAAATAGTCAAATATCTATATGACCCAAACTTATTTAGCTTGAACCCAAACCCGAAAGATTATGAGTCTGGTCATGTAAAAGGGCCGTGTCAACTTTTACCAACCCTACCAGCTACGTGTAGAGAATCAAAACCTTGGTACTAAATTACCTCAATGATATCCTCAGGCAACAAAAAGACAGAGCAGCCAAGCTTTCTTGCGACACTGATGATATATGTGGCATTCAGCTTCTTCTCTTCATCTACATCCAGTTTATGCAAATTGTAGGATTACAAAGTAATTTATACAAAATAAAAATCATCCAGCAAAAAATATATATAGATATATAGTAACTAGATAAGTTTACCATTTTCCCCCTTTGTAACAACTTTCCAGTTTACAGCTCTCGGTTTCACAGCACTAAGGAGTTCAAGGAAAAATAATCCATTGGAAAAGTTCCTATCCTGCATAGGTGGTGAAGTCAGGAAAAGAAATATAAACCTGAGGAATGCAATGCTGATAATGAATACTACTAGCTGGGTTAAACGACTTGGAAACCTTAAAACTATCCATCTGAGGAGTTCTGTTTGATCCTTCAACTTTGCCATTGGCCCAGTTAAGAATATCAGCATCTGTTAGTTCTTTCCCTTGGGACTGATATCGCAAGTTCTTCAGAAGTTTAAGAATATTGAACCGCATCAATTGCCACAAATAAGCTGAAAAGCATGTGGAAATGTCAATGCTTATTTAATAGCAAATCTGGTTGCCATCTTTGAGATGAGAGAAGCAAATCATAACTGAACTATTAATAAATTAGAAAAACCACTATATGAGAACAATTGATGCAACTCCAATGGATGATAAGATGAGATCAAATAATTTATTCTCGTATTATAGTGTTCAAAGATAACCAATAGTTTTTAAGATTAGATTTAAAGACTAGAGTTGAAGATACAAGAGTGATGTTGACCATACAAAATCTTAGTGGAAGCAAAAAAAATTAATAGCTACAGGAATTTCAATAATGATATAGTGCATCAAGTTTGATGGAGGAATAAGAACCATATAGCCAACCTCTAATTAACATAACTTAGTGATGTTAACATTGGACAAACTAAATATCTAATTTTCCTATTTCTTCTTATTTTGCAATTTTCTATTTGTTGTTTTTCCTGACTAAGGGCCCATTAATCCTATCAAAATTGCACAGTTAATATTGAGATTTTTCAACTTGTATGTCGGAGATCAATTTCACAAACATTCCTGTATTTCCAACTTCAATATATTCTATGTAGGTCCTTGGCCTTTCCTCTCCAGAAAAAGATTCTGTTTTTCCATGTTTACATCATATCCCAAATAAATCCGAGAAATTAACCTTCCAAAGTAGCACCAAATTCCATGCTAAGATTAGTTATTTAGGTTTTGTATCTGAATATGACTTGCTTAATAAAATATGGAAAGCAATTCTGCAAGTGGATTTTCTTTAAAACAAATAAAAATATTATTAAAGGGAAGCAAAACATACTCAAACTGGAATGAACTTACCGAGAATGAGCTTCTTATTTCCTTGGACAATGTCATTACCAGCAACATTTACAAGCGAAAAGTTCAACTCTGTGCCGATCCTTATAACTTGATTGCAGTTTTCTACCTTTCTAAATGGCATCTTAATTGGGGGCTTACTTGCTTGCTTCCAGTTTACTGATCCAGGAGATACTTTGTTGAGTACTTCCAGAAGAACCCATCTGCAAAAATCATATCATCAAACACTTTCCAGAGAAGAAAATTTATAATATCAAAATGATCTTACCCATTCCTGACATCCTCAAACACATTATTAACATATGTAGCAATACCAAGACTATTTATCCATAATCGAAAAGCTCTCTCATCTCGAGAAACCTGGATATCATCTGGCATCATCTGAGACAAGGAGATTGGCTTAGCATCAGCTGATAGACCATTCCTGCAAGTCAAGTGCCATTAGGTCACCGTAGCTAAGCAAGATGCATAATCTAAAAAGAATCCTAAAAGTACAGATCAAAGATTTTGGATATGAGTTTTGATGTAGCTTCAAGCTTTGCAAGTTAAATTCAAGGATTTAAAAACAATAAGGAAGAAACAGTTCTTTTTTTCATCCAAAGCTTCAATGGCCTACACGATCAATGTTTTACAACGTGAAAAAGAATACACAACAAAGCCAAAAATTGACAACAGTTACAAAGAAACATTAATCATACTAGTTTCGTAAATAACTAACTGAAAGATAAAAAATTCTCAAAAAATTTAGTGCCCTAAGCCCCTAACTGACATCACTGCCTTTTTGAATAGATCAATTTACAGAAAATAACTGCAGAAAAGAAGTAAAGCTAGAAAAAACATTCAGAGACTTGTTTCATAACCTACAGGCTACTACAAGATAATACATGTAAAAGGATAAAGATCATAAGCATGTTTAGGTCAGCTCTCTTAATTTATTCTTTGGACTAAAGGAGAAATTTACATGACTAAAATTGCTAAATTTTACTAGTAAATTAGACAATTGAGTATTTTGATTATTGGGCTTTGGTTCATGGTTTTAATTAGAGCATCTAGTTAACCAAGGATAGATACATTTGTAGCAAAAGGTCGGCTCAAAAGAATCAAGTCTCACTTCCTCAAACTATTGTGTGGAATACATTAGAGGGATCATGGGTTCCACTCCCAGAATCATGTTGAAAAATCAATAGAAATAGAAATCCGATACATGAGACCCAATGCAGTTTCACATTAAACAGTTTCACCTTGAAATCAAGATAACAAAGACATGATATTTATAAATAACTGATTTGGGTTTATAGACATGACATTTATTTAGCTACTGAAATTATACTAGGATGACTGGTGAAAATGTTGAAATATACTTGATATATGTAGATGCTTAATGCCTAGCAGATCTTTTTTAAAACAACAAGGTGTTCATTGGAACATTAAAGCAGTTATTTCCTCTCATATAGCAGGGAGATATGTGTAGAGTGCTATGGTGGTTGGTGTTAGTCTGTTAGAATAGTGCATATATACTAAGGCAAATACAAAATGCATAAAATCTAGAATGATGATGTGACAGAGTTTAGTGAGCATAGAAGTTTGGATTGTACAACTGCATGATCCTATGAGCAGAACTGACAATGTGATATGAATTGTCAGTTACCACCTATTTCCAATGGGATAGGAATTCTGAGTCAGGACATTTGCTTAACCTTGAGATTGATGAGAATACAGAATAACTTTGGTAAGGGCATGTGCACTTTTGAAGGTTGGTGGGTGGTTGGGAGATACAGGTGAGGTTGAGACTTTCTCTTTCAATTTTATGTTTCTTGTTTTCATGCGGCTAACTATTTCTTAAAATTAGTTTTTCCTTATCAGTATACTTTTTTTGCTTGCCGGTAATTAAAAAAAAAAAAAGATCTTTGGGAAACATAGGTAACATGAAATGAAGCTGCAAACCCTCACCTATGCTGGAATATTTGAGCAACAAATGCAAGATTCAGATTAGGAGAGCCTTCAACAATATCCTTTTCACTCAAGTAGCGTTTGCAATCCAATTTCTCAGCTTGTTCAAGTACTTTTTTTGCCCTTTCATTAGGATCTTTAGCATTAAAAATGTCTGTGTTGGCATGCTCAGGTGCAAGAGCTTTAAAAAGGTAAGCATATGCCTCACCATCCTGTATAGATGAAGTTAATGAGAATCTGAAAAACATTGCAGTTATATTATTGAAAGATTTAAGTATTACAAAGGGAAATATAAAGTTGACCAAGTAAAGATGTTAGAATTTTCATTGTGGCCAAGAAAAGAGTCTTAACAACCAAAAAATCTTAAAAGTCATACAGTGTTGCACAATTTACAAATATTCTTATACACAACATACAACCCTTTTTAATTTATTGTGATGATTTATACCTTCACATCAGAAGAAAAATTTGACACGGTTTTCTTATATCCTGCTTTCTTCAGATGAAAATTCATCCATTTTAGCAACAATTTCTCAGGTGATAAACTGACAAGTTCGTCAACATCCTGTAGTTGTAAACATTAAAGATAAACACATGAACAAGAGTTTCACCCAAATATCAATATAAATATCATTATATTAAAGGAAAAAAGTGTAGTTCATGACCTGGCTATCATCAATCACCTCCAACAGTTGTGGTGTCTTCTTGAGATTGAGATCTGCTAGGAGTTGTATCTGAAAAATGATAATCGAGGAAACTAATACATCATGAATAAGGATAGCTTATTAGTTTCCCTTGTGACGGAGAAAACATGCACAAAACTCTTGTAAGTACAAATAAATTTGAATTATTGATTACTAGCCTATCTTATTTAGTAAATGAAAGCACTTCTAATGTACAACATAAGAAATAGTAAATCCTATTCCATACCTTTATAATTTGAGAAATCAACCCCAGAACCAAATGTGGCTGCATAAAAAAAAAAAAAAAACCTGAGTTTTCATTAAGGAAAAGAAAAATGTTAATATGTAACAGAATTGATAATCTCTCACAAATAAATTAGGGCATTACAAAAAAGGAAACATGCATTGGGATTTCACATACAACTAGAAAAGAAAGAAAGGAATTAATTACTATATGATAGTTCCTCATTGCTTAGAATGTCTCGAGTTAAAAAAGAACATCAAAAGCACATTCGGAGGTATATGTGAAAATACACAGGGTTGGGAAACATTAGTGTTTATGTAAGCAAAAAAAAAGAGGAAAATAAGAACTAGCAGGGGTAAGATTAGCACAATACCCATGATTAAGGATTGATGGTATGTATATAACATACAGAGAAGATTTGGCATGGTCTAAAACTTACAGAAAAGACAAAGGAGGAACTTTTCCCCTCACAAATATGCTAGAATGCTTTCAAATGATATTAACTGGCACAGCATTTTTCACTTACCCGCCCTTCAACCAAGTCCTGTGTTCCAATATTGACAACTGTGCACCCAATAGCCTTGGCAGAGTTGAGGCAAAGAGTGTGGTTTTCATTCCGTTCCCAGGGATTGAGTGCTCTTTTTGTATTGATTGCCCTTTCATCTATAGTATTTGGTACTGCCACATTGATCAATTTACTATCCAAAGCACAAATGCAGAAAAATTAATACATTCAATTCAGTAAATTCAACGAAATACATACTATCTATATTCAACACAATTCAATCAAATGCAGCCACGATATACAATTTAGCCAGAGGTGAGGATGAACCAAATTTATTGATTTATCTTCTTCAGTCAGATTGAATATGGCAAATTAAATCAACAAAAACAGGACGAAGCTAGATAATGAACATTTTTTTTGTATCATTTACTGTAAGTATAGGTAGTATACCATAGGAGAACACCATCTCTGACAAGATCAAAAAGGTCATTAGTAGCAGGATCCAAAGGAAGATATTTCTTCAAAAATGAATCTTCTCCAAGGTAACTATTGATATGAGCCACATAAGACGACTTTTCGGATTCGTTAATGGTATGCAAGAGTGTAGTAGTAGCTGCCTTCAAGAACGATGAAGAATTCTTTGCTTGACCTAATTTGTCTGCCGCTCGACTTAGTAGATCCAGATATGCCTGCACAATCATTTATAAAGCTGTACTAAGTCAAGCTTGAATAGCTAAGATAAGGAAACAAGCATCACCTTGAGGAAAGATTCAAAGTCTAGTTCCTGACTAGTTTCTGGGTAGGACTCACTTAACGTCTCTGCAATCTCTTGTTCGGTAACCAAATCTTTCAGGCCCTTTAGCTTAGTCATCAGTGGGGGCAAGTTTCCTACACTGACATGCCCTATCTCCTTCTTTGCGGAAACAAACTATACAACACAAACTCATCCAATAGCAGTCTCTCAAATCAAAAGCAAAACAACTACAAAGCGAATTAGCTTACCTTAGATTTAAGACCTCGTAGCTCCACTTGAGTGAACTGACTGTGGAGCCACGGATCAGAGACGATGACTCCGACGAAATTTGACATTTTTACTTGGAAATTATTTCAGCACGTTATAAAGACTTCTCAATGTTCAATTATCAGATGGAAATGCTTGGCGAAAAGATCAGCTCGCAAATCTCAAATGTCTTCTCGCGTCACAATTCTCATCACAAAGTATCAAAAGATCCCAACTTCCTCCATTCCTGATCCTAATAAGAAGAATCGAATCGGAAAACAGCATCATGCAAGCGACATGATGATTCGGAAAGGCATCTAGGAAAAATCAAATCAAGAGGCTACATACCAACCTGCCGAAAAAGTACAAAATCACACTTTTTTCGCTCCTAGTGCACTTATTCGCATTGCCGATTGCTTTTTCGACCTACTCGTCACGCTGTTCGTGTTCTTTGCGATTGAATTCCCAGAAAAATGGGAGGAGAATGGCGAAGAAGCGGTGGGGGCACCGACCCTGGGCCGAAAGCTAAAAAATAGTTGTTGAACTGGAGCAGTCCTTCTCTCAATCCTTTTTGTCGTTACCGTGAATTATACCTTACTTGTTACTGGAGAAAGGCTGGCTGCAGACCGTGGGCCCACGTGTCGGAGTCCGGATTTGTACCTACGCGGAATAATAATTAGAAACATTTTACTAGAGAAATTTATATTCATAAAAATCTTCCTTATTTAACATTTTAAACAATTCCTTATTTCCTATATTATTCATAAAAAAAAATACAAAGTAAATCCTAAGGTTCGTTTTTCAGTATATTTTAGTCATGCACTGAAATCAAAAAATGATTTTGTAAAATATTAATTAAAAACATTATTCTATAATTATTTTTACCCAGTTTTTTTTATTAATTTGGAGTATTGTTTTTTCTAATTTTTTTGTTCAATGATTATCTATTTTTGGAAAGAATAAATTCATATTCATTTGATATCCGAGTTTGGAAGGTGATATCAAACTCTAGGGTGATTGTTTATTGCTTTCTACTTGGAAAAAAAAATAAAAGAGAAATTTTCTTCTTTATTATATTTTTATATTAAAAATATCTGTATTTTAGTATTATTATAATACCTAATTAGTAATTAATTCAACTTTATTAAAAATATTATATATAATACTTTAATAAAAAAATCTTTATCAATTTAATTAAAATTATTTAAATTTAATTAAATCATTTCAATTCAGTAAGAATCATTTTAAAATTTTATAGCTGCTATTAAATAGTTATCATAACAGTTTTAAAATGATTTTTGATTAAATTAAAATAATTTTAATTAAATTTAAATGATTATATAGCAGTTAATTTATAATTCTTATAATAATATTGGAATAAAAATAGTTTTTTTTATAATTTTGTATGAAATACTTATTTAGGTGCAAGGACAGTCTTTTAATTCTGATAATTGAGGACTGTCTTTTAATTTTCCAGCTATTTGTTTTTTTCAACTTATTTTACAGATATGGATTTTTACCAAATAGCGTATATAGAATTTTAAAATTATTAAATAGGGTACATAATTTTGAAATTTACCAAAGGGCGTAACTTTTTAAGTATTTTTTCCATTTTAAACTTCTGAC
>JBAMIE010000103.1:7814415-7843433 GCA_037177295.1 Kaempferia parviflora
TTAAAATGGTTTTTCATTTTGAGGCTTTGTCAAGGAAAGGGTGGTTGCTCCCATAAGGCTAAGGCCAAAGAAGACCCCTGTCTCGCCAAGACCTGGAAGCCAAAACTTGAAAATAAATTTTAAATTTCTATTCTTGAATCTAACCCTAACTCGTGGGATGCGAGACGCAAAAACAACCTCTATCAGACTCAACAAGATGACTGAGCTAGCTCAAGTTGGATCACGTAGCCACATCTTGCTAACCTAGAGCAGGCTAGATACTGACCAGATCAATTAAAAAATTGTAAGTGAGTTTTTACCTAAATCAATTAGCTCCATAATTATTTTTAGAGTTTACCTGAACATTTAATCCAATAAATAAAACATCAATTAATGCTTATAATTCAAAGTTAAAACCCACGTACTCAATCGGGATAAGAAAGCTGTTTTTTTTTTTCCCGCCTGTTAGGAGAGCTTCCAGCTTAATACTAGTGGCAACTAAAATAATAATATTTAAAAGAAAAAAAAGGCTGAGTTTAACTTATCTCAAAGTTATTTATTTATTATATAAAACTTATTTAAAATCATTATTAAAAATCTTTTTGAGCTTAGTCAAGCTCAAGTTTTTACGTGGTAAAAGATGAATCGCTTGTCTCAGCGTCTTCATCAATCCATCCTAGAATCAATACAGAGAAAGTAAATTACGAGTGACTAGTAACCATAAGTACAAATGGTCAAGATATAAGAAAGAAAAACTCACGTACTCAATCGGGATATAAGAAAGCTGTTTGTTTTTTCCGCCCGCCAGGAGACCTTTCAGCTTGGTACTAATGGCAACTAAAAAAGTAATAATTTGTTTTTAAAATAGACCGAGTTTAACTTATCTCAAACTTATTTATTTATTATATAAAATTTATTTAAAATCATTATTAAAAATCTTTTTGAGCTTAGTCAAGCTAAGTTTGTACATGGTAAAAGATGAATTGTTTGTCTCTAACGTCTCCGTTAATCCATCCTAGAAACAACACAGAGAAGGTAAATCACGGGTAACTACTAGCTATAAGTGCAAATGGTTAAGACACGGGGGAGATATGTGCTCTCGAGCACGCCGAGATTCTACCTCTACACCTCATGTGAGTAAGTTCTCATATCTTAACCATCGCACCGCCACGAGGGGAGTCAAATTTTTATCAACCTTAAGTACGTGGATATCTTTATAATTTAGTTTTTACAAACAACAATTTAAAATTTCTAAATTACTATATTTATAATTAAAAATAAAAAATAAATTTATAATTATAATTTGCACAAATTAATAAAAAACCTATTCATAAATTATTTTTTATACAAACTAAGCGCATTAATATTCTAATTTATTTATTATATTTTTTTTACTCTTAAAAAAAGATAAACTGGCTTTATTAAACTGAACACTAAATTTATTATTGGCAAATGCAATTTATTTTGCCCCATGTAGGAAAGCCAATCTGCTAAGACTGCATAAAGCCCCTTAATTTACATCACCAGCGAATGTAATTTATTTACAACCATTAAAGCCAGTGCACTTGTTTGTTACTTAAGCATTTGTCCAAAAATCCATATCAAATTTCACAGAAGATCACTATACGAACACAGTAAACATTCAATCATTTGTTTTCGATCAAACTGTACTACCCATCTAAGAAAAACATGATCCATAACGAAAAAAAACTGTACAACCACCTATCTAATAGCTAGTGCTTTGTTTCCAGAACACAAACCATGCATACGCACTGTTCAGTTGTGTGGCCAAGTGAATGCTAAAAACATTTTCAATCAAGCTTTAATATTCAGAAGTATCTCAAATGAAGCAAAATGGAAGGGCAAGACGATTAAGCGCATCGAATTTTCATCAAGTTGAATCACTTGTGCTGCTTGAGCTTCCTTTTTGAGGGGCAAGATCATAACTGTTATCAGCCACGGCAGGTTCAGTTGGATACTCAGTTCCATCAACATCGCTCTACAATAAGCCATTAGATTAGTTGTATGTATATATTGATATAAAGGAAATGCTTGGTCTAGAAAGCAAAATAAATTACGAAGGGAGCACGCTGCCAACTTCTAAAGCCTTGAAACAAGATAATGAAGAAAAAATATACCTCAAGCTGCTGCAGAGCATCAATTGTATCGTTGAAATCGCCTTGGTTTATGGCAAGCAATTCAGCAAGATAGTCCAAAGAGATATCAGGAAACATTGATGAAAGACACTCGAGTATCGCACTGGAATTGACCAATTTACTAAGCTCATCTGAAAAGGTGTCATCAAGGTGCTGGTCAACTTTTGAGGATGATTCACCAGAGATATCAAGTTTTCCAAAGCTCTGGATGTCATAGTAGGAGGACTCCAAAAGCTGAGGTTCTAAATACGTCTCGATAGCCTCCTCCTGATTTCCAGGAGGACCAGTTGTTTCCTCTGAAGCCTCAACTCTTGTTTCAGACTGAATTTGCAAGATAGGTACATAAGGTGTAGCAAAAGGGTTCAAAGTGGACCGGTGGGTTCCTTGCATTGTTTTTTTATAGGCTGAAGAATTTTCAATGAAAAGCATAGTCAAGGAAAATAGTAGCTAATATTATGTAACATTGAAACTCTTAGAATTTGTTGATCAAAAGAAAATTTCTTCCGTAACGTTGTATGTAGAATGTTTCACGGCCATGACTCTCTTTTGGTGGACAATCACAGAGACAGAATGTAAAAAACATGAAAGCATAACAGATAAGGATGTTGTTCTACTCGATGGTAAGATGTGAAAATGAACAAGTACATTCAATATGGCTATATGGTGGACAATATATACGGATAAAAATTACCAAAAAGAACAAATAAATGAACGGAAAGTACTGCAATGTATAAGCATAAAACGTGGAAATTATGAATCTAGCAAGTATTTCATTATAGGAAATTTCAATAGGAATGCTACTTCAAAGTTTGGTCTTTGCCACTAAATCTTCAGTAAGGCTCCTAATTGTATATTCTCTTCACCAAAAACTCATCCATAAAAATCATTCATCTTGGTTGTTGAAATAGAAAACCCTCTATCTTCCTGATCATGACATATGACCTAACTATCACAATTCATTTTGATGAAAACTTCATCAAGATTCCGGGAAATGATCAAAGACAATTCTTTGCCCAAAGAAAGTCGCAAGAACCAAAGCAAGTATTTCGATATAGGAAATTTCAATAGGAATGCTACTGTGAAATTTGGTATTTGCTATTAAATCTCGACTAAGGTTCCTAATTGTGTTTTCTTTTCCCCAAAAACTCATCCATAAACCGTCTATCTTCCTGTTCATGCCATTTGACCACAATTCATTTTGCAGAAAACTTTATCACGACTCCGGAAATCATCAAAGACAATTCTTCGCCCGAAGAAAGTTGAAAACCCCTAAATAATTAATACCACAATCCATTATGCACACCTCGATGCCAAGCACAGGGCAATCACTTCATAGATCAATTCAATAACGCTTGGGGTAAGCTTCGTCATCGACCTTACTCCTCGCGTCTATATCTTTTTATACATTAATTTTACGCACGAATTGAATTTTATAGGACATTCTTCCCATCTTTCCCTAAAGACAGAAAACAAAAAGAACCATTTGCCCCAAAAGAAGAAAACTCTATATCTTGAACGACCTGACGACCATGATACTTGCACCCCCGAATCAAACAAGGTTAAGTCCATATACAATTAGATTCTTTGCAGGAGATCGCCATGGTGTATAGAAAAGGACGTATCACATCGGAAATCAGCCAAAAACAATGAAAAACCCCCCGAAAAATCCATAGATAAAAAGCTTCCCGAAACAAACTCCAACAGAAAAACGAGGGAAAGAATCGATCGGAACGCACCTCGAAGTGGAAATCTCTCGCTTTCAGATCTCCGCTGCGTTCGCTTCCGCCGTCGCGTAGCACAAGAATCGGTATCGCCGGTAGGGAGAAAGAAATTTATTGGGGAGGTGGAAGTCGACCGCAGCGGCTTTATTTGCAGAATTAAAGCAGCGGTTTAAGACCGTTGGATTAGCGGAATCGACAGTCTAGATCTTTATTATATTCCAATAATACGAATGGTTATGTGTGAAACTTCTTATTATTATTAATATTATTATTATTAGATGAGTTTTCTTTATTTCTTTATAAATAAATTTAGAGTACAGTAATTTATGTTTATTTATAGGTTAACTTTCAGAATATTTATTTTTATTAAAATATTGATTCTTTTATTTATTCTTTGAAGTGTTTTATCGATTGCTTTATAAAATTTATTAGTGTGTTTGATTAAAGTTAATCCATAAATTAACCTTTTAATTGCTGCTTTATCTCACTAAAGACTATACGTACCAATAAATAACTCATAAAGGCACTCTTAATTATCCTTTTTAAACACCCTTAAAAACAAAAGTTAAAAAAGATTTTATCTTTTATCTTGAAAATATTCTTATTGAAGTATATTATTGTTTTAATTTAACTTTAAAAAATTATATATACGCATACTTTTATATTAAATAATTGTTACACTCATTTTAAAATATTTTTATTTGAATATAAAAGTATTTTGTATATAATATTTAAAAGGATTTTGTTTTTTAAAATGTTTTCTTTTCACAATTTTAATAAGACTATTTGCCCTCTAAAAATTATCATGTGGTAATAGGTAATTCATTCATCCTCAGTGTCTCTGTCAATCTATCCCTAGGTTAATACGGAGGAGGTAAATCATGGATGATTACTAGTCATTAGTATAAATGGTTAAAATGTAAAGAGGTATATACTCGGACGCATCGAATTTCAACCGTAAAATTATCATGAAAATAGTAAAATAGGTTAATATGCATTTTCATCATTTCCAACTTTAATTTATTCATCAACAATTTGCCATTTGACGCTCTCAAGTCTGTATACATTTTAAATTTTTAGATATTTAATAATCAAATCTTAATTTTAGTTGGACAGAGTCCGTTACCCTAAAATTTATCGATGTAAACTTAATAACAAACTATAAAACAATTTAATATTTGATTTTTAATATTATGTCAAATGAATTTAAAAATTAAAGAAAAATTTATTCACATAAGTCTTTAAATATTTGTTTCATTAAAAAAAATAGATTCCTCGTAGTTTCTCTTATTTATTTAATATAAAAAAAATAAATGGATGGATTATAAATCCATCATGAAACCATGTTTATATATTTTTTATCCATCCAAATTGATAGGAAATCTATTTCCTTCCTCCTCGTATCTCTGTCCTCAACTGCGTAAGCCATGAGCAACCGCGACCTATCTTGCACGTCGTCCCATGCAGCCCTATGTGGCTTGCCTCTCGCAGAGTAGCACTGGGTGACCAGCTCGTGCAATGCGGCACTATGGAGGTGTTAATTTGGATGGATTAGATAGGATTCTGATTGAGTTGGGAAAGTTTTTTTTTTTAAACTCCCAACTCGAACTCGACCCGAACCTGAACTCAACCTGAAACACCTCAATCCAAACCCGACCAACCCAAACCGGACCCGGACAACCCATATAATCCAATTCAAAATAATTTTTTAACTATTTTTCCAATAAATTTCACTTTTATCTCAATACTTTATTGCTATTATACTAAGCCTCCAACCTGAACCCGATCTAAACCCGAAAATTCCCAACCCGAATCTGATTTTTTTTCGGGTCGATTCAGGTTGGGTCGTCAGATTGGGTTCATTTTTAACACCCCTAGTATTATGAGACTGTCCTACGCGGCCGCCCATTTCTAAAATAATATTCATATTTTATTTAATAAATATTTAAAATTTAGATTTGTTTTGGTGAGTAATTTTATTTATTACTAGCTAAATTATATTTGATAAATAATTTTTTATTTTTTTATATAGTTGTTCAATATTTTTAAATTTATTTACTATAAAAATTAAATTTGGTTAGTAAGTTTTTTTTTTTAATTTTTTATTAAAACTTGATCTATAATTTTTATTTTTAAAAAAAATATTGACCAAAATTAAGGTTTGTTAATAAATTAAAAATCATTATTGAAAATTGATATTTTTTATATTTTGTAAAGTAAAAATATATTGTATTATTATTAATATCTAATTTTGTTTTCTTTCTTTTATATTATATTTTTAATACCAATATGCTCCTCCATAAGTAATTATACACACATTTTTTTGTCTATAATTCTCTTCAGATGTGTACTAGTTAAATATTTTTGTTTAAATAAATTTAATTAATAAATTATCAAAGTTAAATTGATAAAAAATAGTCCAGTGCACGAGCCAATACGAGATCTCCAGGGAAAGATTTATTATATGCAATTACTGTGTATTCGCTACTTGATCCTGTTATCTTCATGTTAAACAATAAAAATTTTACTATAGTGCTCTCTCTCTCTCTATATATATATATATATATATTATTTTTCACTACAAAATATATGCCTTTAATTTATCTTATCTTTAATTTTTATTATTTGTTTTTTCTCCTTATATAATATCTAATATTTATTACTCAATCCATTCCCTTAATTTTTTTATACTAAATTAAATAAATAATATTTTAATATTTATGAAATAAATTTCATTTCCTAAATTTAAAGAAGTTTTATTTATAAAATCTAAATTTAGGGTAATGGATAGGTTAACTTAAGTAATAGTTTTTAAAGCTTAAATTTAAGATTTAAAATAAATTATTTATTTAAAAAATTTGATATGGATGTCTTCTTTTTTCGTTTTTTTAATATTTCCACCTAGGATTAAACAAAATCTCTAGTAAAAAGAATTTGATAAAGTTGAAATAAAGTACATTATGAAATTGATAGAAAAAGGTCATATTACATATTTTTTTTATATACCGACGCAACAATTGAAAAAAAATGGTATTAAAAAAACCTCTCTTTATTGTGTCTGTTCTGACTAGGTGCGGATTGAACAAACGTGGCACTTGCTTACCTTAATAGGTTCCATGTCCACCCGAGCGTCTTCTTATTTCCGTATCAGGTTATCCGCGATCCGCCGGCGAAGCACGGCGGCAGCGGACGGGAAGTCGCCACTTTCTCCGGCTCTGACCTCAGGTTCTCTTTCCTCTCTCTCTTTTGATTCTTTAGTCGAGCCATTGGCTTACGAAGCCCTTTTCGGGAGCTTGGACTTGTCATCGCTTTTTACCTGACTGTGCTCCTCGCCTTTGCCGCAAGACCCTGATCTCTGTCGCATCTTAAGACCCGCCGGCTGCATCTTTGTACTCCCAAACTCTTTCGTGTTCATACTGTTTTCTGATTGCTCTGTGATCCGAAGGTCTCGCGTGCCCTTTTTTTTTTTTTTTTTGAGAATTTTTTTGGTCAATACAAAACCCTAACTTTTGTCCCGACGATTCAATCTCTGTGACTATGGTATTTAGGAATGATATGCATTCACGTAGAAGTCTAGTGGATACGAAACGGATCGTAATGGCCAGGATCTCCATCGTTCATCCTTCTCAGTTGTTGATGCTTGTCACTCGAATCGACTTTACTCTGATTTGGCTTGCGCACATGGGGCTAGACTGGATTGCCTCTTCTGATCCGATTGCTTATTTACAATGTTGTCTGTTCCCTGTGTGGCACTCGCTGATGACATTGGATTCTAACAGGGGTGATATTGAGTCCTTGGCCAGCGGATGGTGATTGTGATCATGACGACAGTTGTTAGAATAGGCGTTTGAGTAGTATTTGATGCACCAATTTCTTTAATGGATTGCTAAGTCCATGACGCTGGCTAGCCAAATCTCCAAATGCTTGTTGGTTGATTGTTGTTGAACTCAGAGCCAACCAGGGTTGTCTCCAAACTTGACATGAACATCAGTGTTATTCCGTTATAGTTGTCACCAATCAAGGCATTTGATTGGTGGTGTGGATTGTTGAACTTGAACCTTAACTTGGCTTAATGTGCTCAAGAATTTGATTCCTGGGCCCATCTCTTCATCTCAACGAGGCTCTCCTAGTGCCAAATGTTTGAAATGAGTTTAGGGGGTCAGTACTAAGCCTTGCCTCAAGAGGATATCATATCCTGGATTGGACTGACTCAGAAGATTCCTCCCTTCAACCATTCACGAATTGTTACTTTCCCTAGAAAACTGGAATAGGCTCAATAAGTCAACCCCATATCACAAGAATAAGTGAGTTAGGGTAGCAATGCCTGGTGTATCTGGCAGACAAGACTACTATTAACTTTGGTACAGTAGGTTGACAAGCTTGGCTTCCGTACGTTATGTGTTGATGTGGGTTATCAACAACAATTAGATAGGTCAATGATATCAATGGACACCAATGATCAACATGGAAGAGATCGACTGCAGGAGTCAACCCTCTCGGTTTTGGAGGTGCTAGAATTCTCATACTGGACTAGCAAGCTGTATCAATTTATGGTATCTACATAGTGACCACTCACACCCAAACAGATTAAGGACCTTTAACCACTATGATTTGCTGGAAAATGTCCCCAGCAGCTGTTCTGTTTCCACGCCAGAATACTGCTTTCATAATTTCATGTTGACTTTTACATGTAATGAAGAAAAATTTCTCTTCTTACTTAACAAGCGTACCAGAACTTAATTTTGGGAACTTCTGGTGCAGGAAGTTCTTAAAGTGCATGTTCAGTTACGTTCCTGAGTAACCATCATTCACATTCTTCATTATGAAAAAGAATGGCTCTTCTTTTGTCATGGTATATGTGAAAAACTTGTATATTGTTTTTCATGCATCATCAGCGGATGATTGATTCAGTAGATCTATGCTTGCTGATAATATGCAAGTCACTGGTAGAAGTCAATCACTATTTAAGCTTCCAAGTGTCTTACTTTGTTTGTATCTCTTAGTCGAATGTTCTTTGATACCCATCTTATGTTGTCATATACAGGATTCTTTAATTTGGTAAAACGCTTAGTGCCAGAAGATGGAATCTGATGACTTCATTGGCCTTGAACCATCTCCTGCAAGTGAAAACAATGACAAAGGTAATGATGATCTTGAAGGTCTAGATTCCAGGATTACTGAAATAGATTTGCCAGATTACCTTTTATGAGCAAAATTCATTGGTGTTCAGAGAATCATGATGATCCTAGAGGGCATGGTGTAGAAAGAGATGATCCTAATGTGCTGGATATGGACATTGAAGAAGACATAACCTCACAACCCTCCATTCTGTATGAGAGAGCTGAGTTATTTGGTCACACAACAGCAGAACAATTGAAAGCTAGGTCCAATAAAGACATGGATTCAGGCAGTCACGCTAAAATAGATGGTGCAACTACCAACAACACTGTGAACGATGAAAGTTGTATCCTATTAGTGGTTATGCTTTTTCTTCTTTTAATACAAGTACCGTCCTCGGAGCATTTATGGGCAATTGTGCAGATTGATTTGTCATCATCACTATAAAAAATTTATTATAATTTTCTGTCTTTTGAGAAATGGTGAATGATAGTTCTTGTGCAAATGCAACATCGCTGTCTTGTTTTTGTAAATTCTCAACTCTTTTTTCTTCTTACTTTTTTTTCCCTAATTGGAGTCGTAGCTATAACAGGAGTGAAAAAGGCTCAGAATGCTCACGTTGAGAAGCAACCATATGTCCGTGTAATTTTTAACTCATTGACAAGGTTGGTGTAGAAAGAAAGCACTCTAATGCAATATATGATTTCACAATACATGTTTCGAAAAGGCATATATATACCATTTTAAAAAAGGAAATTAAAAGAATGATTCATTTATGGATGCTTTGCATACAAAAATTTATAGAAAATGACTTGTTTCTACTATACTGCAGAGAAAGCAAAAGGAAGCTGATGGAACTCATGAAGCAGTGGTCTCAGTGGCAGGCGGAGAACCAGCTTTCATCAAGTGTAATAGTCTTTCTGCTTTATCCTGATTGTATCATGGAGCTGCATCTTGATGATTATTTGTAATTTTTGAAGATATGTTTTTAAGCCTAATTGATTTATAAATTCCAAACAATCATCAAGTGCAGGAGCTACATTCAATCACTAAAATTGTTGGGTGATAAAAAATGCATTGCATAAATACCCAAGTGAATAATCTCTTTGAATATTCTCCATTTTTTTTGATGGACTTCACTGTTCTGCTTCCTGGCTCTGCCATTTTCATCATTTCTAGAAGAATCATGAATATTGCTTATCCAGATATGACAGCTAAGGAAGCTTTTATTATCTTATGGTTAAAATTTTTGAGAAGAATCAAAGTTTCATAGAATCAATACCCTTGTTTGTGGTCACGTATAATATTGTAGACACAGCACGGAATGCTTGATTCTTTTATAATTAAAGTTTTCTTGCTCATCTCTTGGCAGGCAACCGGAGAGGCATCCTTAGAAGATGGCGAAGAGACATATTTTCCAGCAGTATATGTTGACTCTAAGAAGTTGAATACAGTGGTAAATACAGATAAACTTCTCATAAATGTACCATATTTTGTCAGCAGTAAATGTTTTCCAGCAGTATATGATTTATTTTTAGTTGCTTCATAAATGTTACTATGTTTTATTATTACAAGTGAATATGATCTATTATTAGTTGCATGACTTGAGTTATACAGAAAGGTCTGCCTAGCTATATATCCCTACATTAAGTTCAATGATGGAATAAAGTCCATATAGCCATCTCTAAATGGTTGGGACTGAGTTTATTGTTGTAGTTTTAGATTTATTTGATTTGATACTTCGTACTCTGTTCCAGTTTGGAACTGCCGGATAAGGTATGACTTGAGTGAATTATTATATATCTATCTTTGTCATTTTGGATTTTATCACCGTGAACAACATTTCCATCTGAAATAACTTTCTCATTTTCTTTACTATTTTCTCCAACTTTCTTATTATCCTCCTAGTCATCATTTAAAGTTTGGAAGACTTTCTTTCTTCTTTTGCATGGAAGACTTTTTGGATAGATAACCAAGCAAGACAAGAGGTGGATCAAAAGAAAGCGCTATTTGAAGCTGAAGTTCCTTTCTATGATAGGGTCTATACTTTTGGCTCAAAGACAGTTGATGGTTCAAGTGATGGAGGGTACAAACTTTATCTCCTTAATAGAGTTTGTTGTAAAGATCTAGAGTTTCTACTATCTCTGTTGTTCTTTATTATTAAAATGCCTTTATATTTCATATATTGTTAGCTGTAGAAATCATATATATATGCAAGTTGATATAATTGTCATATCTACCTTCTCTATTGCATATCTATTTTATGTTCAGAAACTTCTCAGTACAACATACCATCAGATATTTCATATTTCTGTTAACTTTGCATTGTCTTCTGCTTTCCAACTATCTTTTGCTAAGTTACAAGATGCATAGCTTTTCCATGCTATTTGTAGGATTGAGACTTCAGAAGCTTCTCGATGTTTCAATTGTGGCTCGTATAGCCACTCACTTAAGGAATGTCCAAAGCCACGTGATCATGTAGCAATCATCAACGCTCGCAAGATGCACAGTAATTCAAGACGAAATCCAACTGACCGTGCACAAGCTCGGTATCATCAGAAAATTCCGGGCAAATTTGATGATTTGCAAGCAGGAGTTCTTGGGCCTGAAACACGAGAATGCTTGGGGATTGGGGTAATAGTCAAGTTTTTTTATGATATTGTTGGTTAGCTGTGGCATTTTATTGTTTCGACATATCTCTTGGTTGTGTTGATGTACTCTTGTTTGTGCCAAGGTACTAATGGCATTCTGTTCTTTGAATTTGACTGTTTAAGCAACCTTAGTTACCATTAGTTTTTCCTAACTGTTGGTTCTCCTGTCTTGTACATATAGATGATGAATGAATCATTAATCTGCGTAAGACTGCATGTACTTGGGTGGAGCCAGAAGGGGAAAGAATAGGGCAATGGCGAAGAAGAGAGAGGGGGGGACCTTTTTTGTCACTTGCTCGAGAAATAACACAAGGTTAATCAGTCTGTTCACTACTTTCTTCTTTTCCTCCTCTCTTCCATCGACTTTTGAACCAAACCAAACCAAAAGTGAGGAAAGGAAAATTGCTCCCTTCCTCTCTTCTACTTTTCCATTTTCTACCCAACTAGGCATGGGAATCTGTCTGGTTTCCTCCCTTTCTCTTTATTTTGGCTCCCTTTTTATCAAGTAGACATGCCATAAAGAAGATGATATGAAATTGTCTTTTAATACGTCAATGATTCTATGTAATTTGCTGCTTTTGTTCCAAGGTTCACATGTGCAACATTTTTTTTGTCACCAAACAAATGATTTATTTATTTATTTTTTTAAATTAAAGCTTCAGTGATGTGTTGTCTTCATAATGTGTTATGAGGACAAGTTTGATTTCTTCTGTTGTTTTCATTCTTCACAGTTAAAGCTTTGCTGCAGTTTGAACATATGCTTCTTTTATTGTCATTCAATCATACCGGCGTTTAATCTCTCTATATTACAAAAGCTCTTGTGTGCTTATTTCCGTGCGGTGGTCTTCATTGCCTTATATCCATTGATTTTATACAGGAATATGATCCACCACCTTGGTTTCATCGGATGCGCGAAATTGGATACCCTCCTGGATACTTAGGTAAATATTCTAGGATGCAACTTACATAAATATTTTAGGATGCAATTTACACGAGGGTGAATTGATTCTGCGTGTCTATATCCATTATGGCCTGTGATACTTAATGCTGAAACAGAACATTTTTTATAAACAGGAGAGGACTTATTAGTATAATCATATTGATATATTTGTAGTCCACGATGAATGTTCGTGCAAAATTGAAAATACCGAAAATTCAAAAGAAGGTATCATGAGAAAGCGAAAGAGTTAATGCTTCTTTGTGGGTGAGGAAAGATTAGAGATACCAGCTTGAGTGTAATCTGATATTATTTTTGTGCATGCTTTTGCCTTTGAATTTCTCCTTCTTTGTCTTACATGAATGCTGGTGCAATTTTATTCCAAAAGATGATGATGACGAGAACCAGCCTTCTGGAATCACCATCTTTGACGACAAGGAGACGAACGAAAAGTATGAAGAAGGAGAACTTCCAGAAGAGGGAGAACTTCCAGAGCGGAGTGAACCTGAGCCTCCACAGAAAAAGATGACCGTGGCCTTTCCTGGCATAAATGCACCTATTCCAGATAATGCTGATCCCAAGCTTTGGGCTACTCCACCTACTGGCTCAGGTTCCAACTTATCGAGAAGTCGAGTCCATCGATCCAACCATTCTTACCACTATGAGCAAAGGTGGTCTTTAGATGTACGGGATGATTCCTCATACCGAGGTTATTCACCAAGGTATAGCCCTTACGATCACAACTCTAGACGAAGGAGCCCAAAGTCAGAGAGGTCAGTATCTGAGAGAGGGTGGAGGAGTCCCTCGTCTCATGAAAATTCAACAGCCAACACTATTAGGAGCCATGAGCATTTGAGCAATGAGAACTCGAGCAATTAGAACTCAGACTTTTCCTCACAAGAGTGGCATGAGGAGCAGCATCACCACCACCATTATCAGAGGTGAATTGTTACAATTTTAAATTCTTATCATCCATTATCACAGTAGCCACCTAACCTAATGAGATAAGGCTTGGTTCTTGTTGTATCATCCATTAGCACATTCAAGAATGAGCATATCTGCCACAGGTCATAGCTGAGTTGGTCACCAGAAAAAAAAAGAATGAGCATTTCCATCTTATTTGTATGAATTGGGAAATGATCAGACTATAACTTTGTGGATTTTGCTACTGTTACAATAATCTTGTGCTAATTCTAATAGTAATAAAATTTTGCTAATATTAGCAGTGTATCGTGAAGCCCTTTCTGATGCAATACTTTAGTTCTAATGCCTGTTAGCAGCCATATAACACACTGTGATTTTGTGAAATTATGCTGTTCATTATTTAGTTATCATATCATGTGATTCTTTGCCAATATGTCCATTTCTTTATTAATCATATGGTCTAACCTTGCGTAGATAGGATAACGTTTTGCCGCAATTTTATTTTTTTTATTAATTAACAGTGTTCGTTTATTAACTTTCTTCTATCGAACTTCGTCTCGCTTTGCAATACGGCTCTCAAGATAAACATTGGTGGTTTACGGTGAAAACAGTGTTTAATAATAATAGAATATCAGAAGACAAATGATTCTTAAAAGGAATTTAGTTCGTTGATTATACGACCAGTAAATCAAAAAAATGCACGACAACTATAACATCTAATGAGAGTTTTAAATTAGGGGTGTTTGGTAGATGGATTTAGAAGGTTATAATGAGAATGAAATCTATTTCATTCATATTTTTGATGCTTGATAGACTAATGAATTTAATACCTTTAATTTCATAACATAATTTCTTAGGTTATCGCTAAATTCATTCCTTCATCAATCAATGTATTACCATTTTCATTGTCAAATATCTATTAAGCGCCCCTTAGTTTAAGTATTTTTCTGATGAATTTAGATATTAATACTACAAACGTATAAAATACTCCGTATTAATTTCGAATTCTCATTGTTGTATGAGAATTCGTCTTATTTTTTACCAGCGAGATCCTGGGGTACTCTATTAATCCACATATTAACAAGGTTATATTTGATCAGTAATCTTAATTAAAAAAATATTACAATATTTGATTATTTTATTTAGTATAATTTTAAAATTAACTGTCATGTAATATGTTTAGATTATAAAGATAATAAAATTTTATAATCTAAATTATAGTGCTAATAATATATATATATAATTATTTTAATATTTAACTAAAATTTAAATGTTAAATATATTCTAATCTGTACCAAGTCACCAACCGGTCATCAATGTCACTGCCAACTGCCCGCCGTCCACTAGAGGTCGTCTCCCACCGTCGCTCTCCGCCACCACCCATTATCAATAGAGGTCGTAGGATATTTTTATTATTTTCTAATAATATAGATTATATTACTTTAAGAAAAAAAATAAATACCAAATAAAAAAAATTTAATCACTTTTATAATAAAAATTACATACATAATAATATAGTATAAAACTCTTTCACTATAATATTAATTATATTAGATTGCATTATAATATGTATTATATTACAATTGATTACATTACCCTAGGCAAAGGTGTACCTGGCATCTACGCTTCTCTCTTGGGTCGGCCATATTCCATATTTAATAGGTAGGGTAAAATAGGTTGAGAGTATTCCCGTACCCTTTCCGAGGGCAAACCTCAGATGCCGTCGAACTCGTCGCGATCGTCTTGATCGATCCTGAAGGCGATCAAATCTGAATGGGCGGTGGCGACGTACCGCCGCCGGAGATCGAGACTTTTCTGGCTGTGTCTGGCTCGAGGAAGGCAGCGATGGCCGATGACTCCAATCTCTCCGAGTTCTCCGATCACTCCCTAGAGGAGAAAATCCAGCGGTTGATGAACCTACTCTCGTCAGGTTTCGCGAACCGGCTTGCCGATCGAGGCGATAAGTTGAGGATTAACCTCCGGGAGTTGCAGTCGGAGAGGAATCGGAGGAAGCTTGTGGTCTCTTCCAAGGTAGGTTGATGGTTGTCTGGCTTGTTCGACGGGTGTGTGAGTAGAGGTAGATTCGGGATGATACTTGGTTGAGTAATATAGATTTATTTTATGCACATAGAGGCTTGAATCGAGAATCTGACAGCATACATTCCAATTGAGAGAATGGCTTAGGATTTGAATGAACTTATAATCGTAGAAGCTCAAAGTTAGTTTTTTAAATGGAAAATTCAATTTTTTTTTGAAAAGAACTACATTGATCGTAAAATTAAATGAAGGGTTTAAATAAGGCAAAAACTTTTTCTCTCACAAAATTATAAGATAGGAATGGTGAGATTGTTGGCTGAAGAAGGTCCAATGAAATATCAGCAATGAGAATTTGCATCAGAAGGAAAAAAAACCTAAACTAAATAATAAATTGAGGCAAAGATTAGGAAGGAACACTCAAATTCGTGATCATGTAGGAGCAGATTGAGTCCTTGAGGAAAAGATACACTTGGGAATGTCTTTTCTCTTGTTTATCCTAAAGCAGTACAATACCAAACACCATCACCCAATAGCTAGGAGCTAAAGAGAATTGTGCTTAGGGAATTTATAGGAAGGTCATAACATAGTAATGAAATCCAAAAAAGAAGCCGAGATGTGGATGTACGTTGATAGTTGCAATGCTTCAAGGAGCGGCATTTCTTTGTTTAAATTTTAAAGGGGCAAAATTCAGTAAAATTACATTCATCACTTAGGAGATTTGATTTACTCTAATACGATAAACTTGACCTTACCTGTAACTGTTATATTTGTTACAGGGTGTTGGAGCCTGCTGTAGTCTTGGTCAATTAACTAACAGTAATCCCTCAGGTACAACTCAAGACTTGTATAAATAATTAAGAAACCCATTCTAAATTGGAGTAGCTCAATTATTTGGCAGTTATTCTTTTTGATTACAATACTATTATTTACTATCATGAAGCAACTTCATGACGCCTTTGGTAATTGTGATATTATTCAGGCATTTGATTGGACTATAATGTCATGTTTATTTTGCATCAAGTTTTGAAGTTGCGCATAATCTTAGCATCCTGCAAATTGACATGCTAAATTTAGAGATAGAGACTGTCAAATAAGAGTTTCGGCTCTTTTTCTCATCTTTGATACATTGCATTTCAACAAGCATGAAGCACGCATATACTGCTACTTTCCAATTTGCTACAATATGTTGAAAGAAATCCTCTTTAATGTACAAGTTCTGCTGTTGGCTTCTATAGTTAATTCTATTGTCAAGACTCAAGAGACATTACATAAACTATTAAATCGTATATATTCGGGTGAAAGCTATTATAACATATAAGCTATAGAATGTTTGAACTGGTAAAATAAAAGCAGAGCCCAAGATTGTAGATAGTTTTGACAATAACAAATAGTGTGTTTATAAACCTACCACTTATGTTTCTAGATACTAAAATATTTGCCATACTTATGCTAATTCAAAAATAGTAGAACGCATCATATGCAATGTCCAGAAGTAGTATGATGGACGCACTCATTATCGCTTCTTGGATTTAAAAAAATGTTAGATATGTTTAGTACTTAGAAAAATTAGTATAAATTCCATCAAGGAAATTATGGAAGTATTGGAGGAAATTGTCATTCAAAATAAACAACCATAAACCAAATTTATGGTTTATGGTGTGGTGTTATTCCTTTTCTTGAACATTGATTGTGCAGTGGTTGATTCTGATTAGCAACTACTTCAAGTATTGTCTTTGGCTAATGACATTCCAACATTTATACTAAACTATTAGTTGTCCGTGAGTAGTATGAATAGCCAATTTTCAAAGATAAGCAGAACAATGCGCCACATAGCTTGAATGCTAATGATAATTTTCTGATAATCTAATCCAAAGAACATGCGATAAACAAGAAAAGTGACTACCTAAGTAGTTGGATTCTTCAGAGTTCAGACCCATTGTTTAAGTTCTTACTTTACACGAGTAAATTTGTCATTCTAATATGGAATCTTGATCTAGTGGATTAAACAGTAATATTCAGAACTTCACAATAATAAATATTATGGTTCTTTGATGTGCTTAGACTTGCTTAACAATGAGAAGGTATCAGCTACTGCTGCACATTATCATGCAGATACCACAACGTCAACTTTTTCACAGTCTTCATCAGAGAAGTTAGAGGACCAGGTAACTGTCTTTTTTTGGTAATTTGGTTATGTTTGTATAACTTTGTTCGCACTGGAATTTTCATGTTCTTCCTACAGGCAGTTGCAGTATCATCCTCACAGCCACCTAATGTTTCTCGTCAGCGAACTGCTTCCCTTTGTGCAAGGAACTCATCCGAGAAAGATTTGAGATTCTTGAATAGTGATTCTAGGATCTTCAAATTTTGCAGTCTTTCTTCTAATAGAAGTAAAACGTGTTCTGGCAATGAAAGGTAACTAGTAAGTTTTCATTGACCTTTTGGTAAACTTATACTTGCCCTGCTCTCATGTATTCTTGTATTATATCAACTTCGATATTCTTAGTACTTTATCCAGAAGATCTGTGTAAAAACTATAGTATTGTGATGCTTTCATTTCATGTTACTTTAATCTGATTGCTGTTATTAACTCATTCTAAGTTCTGGAAGAATACTTCTGAATTGAATGAAATTTGAAACTGGATTGTATTGCATGGGTGATGACTGGTTGGATAAAGAGACCTTGTTGAAGAAGAGAATCCAAATATCTTCAATAATTGACATGGGGAATGACACAAATCTCCAAGAATGAGAGAATTTTGATATCCTTATTTGATTCCAATTATTTTTAATTACATCACTTTCCATTTGTGTACCATTTGAAAGATATGTGGTCATTGCCTGGTGGCTCCTAACTCCTCATTCTACCTCTAGTACATTATTTAGATAAGCATGCATGCACAATTTGATGGATGACATTGTTTTAGGAAATCGTCGCATAAGCAACTATGCCACATAATAGGCTTATTATGCATTGAAGGACCACATTGCATCCACTTATTGTTTCATAAAAATTTTAACCCTTTAAAGTCCAAGTGATATTCTAGATAATGTATAAACAAAAAAAAGTTTTTTTGTCTGGCTTACATGAATATCTAAATTTTCTTTTATTTGAATTATGTAAGCTGTGTTTTCCCCTGTAGTTTGTTGTAGCATATTGGTCTTTTTGACTCTTAGGCTTTTGAAAGCTCATTTGATGCATCATGTACCAGGAAGTAGGCGCTCCCTTCTTTATCTTTAATTTTCATTAATGGAGCCATACCAAGTTGTAATACCAACCCTTATCCCACTAGGTGGGGTCGTCGAGATAGATTCTTCTACACCATTGGACTTTATCTTCTACTATATCATCATTTATATTTAAATAAATTTTATCTTGTTTTATTGTTGTTAATCAAGTCTTTTTTGGTCATTCTTTTCCTCGTTTAATATGCACATTTGTCATAGTTTCACATTTTATAGCGAAAGCATTTATTGGTCGTCTAAGTACATGTCCGTACCATACCAAGTTATAACACATTAAACAAAATGCTTTATGATCTTCTTGGGATTTTGCTCTATATTGTTAATACACATAAGATGCGTTGCTTACACCATCTCTAGCAAACAACTTGACAAATCATAGTACACTCATAGAACAAGGGTGTATAGCAGCCTCCTAGTCTAAGCCAAGGAAAAGGTAACTAGCACGTCTTAGTCAAATTTTCCCAGACGACTAATGTGCTCCGCTTAAAACCTTGTTAATATCCACCCCATGGATTGGGATTTGGGAAAGGGATTGAACTCTTGGATCAGTGAACCACTAACATTCCGCTATACTCTTCTTCCTTTGTAAGTTATTTGGAGCACTTTGACAAGTAGGAGAGTGCCTCAGCCAATTCACTGCCTTCATCTGGAGACTATAGTGGTCATCATGCCTTGAGTTCTTAGATCAATCCTAGTTTTCTTTGACTTAGATCTGAATATAAACCTGTCCCATATCCAATTAAGTGGGGATTTACTGAAATATATAGTGGATGACATAAGCACAATGTAAGTTACTTTATTTTTGCTTGCTCTATTATGGAAACTTGAAAATTGCACTGAAGATGCCATTGGTCACTAATATTCTACAAATGTTTTCTCTTGATGATAATCTAATTATTGGTCATGATCTTTTAATAGGCCTATTGACTCTGGAGGTGGGAACTCAATGGCAAGGACGTTCAAGAAGGTCAGTGCACTTCTTCATATCAATTGGGGCATAATCTCTATTTTTTGGCAACTCTGCATTTATTTCATTTTATTTGATATATGTGGGCTATTAAGTTGTTTTTCTTTTGTTTATTTCAATGTTGTAAATGGCGGTAGGTGGTGGTAGACCGCCTATCGTCTCGGCCACCTAACGGTGCTTAGGTATATTAAATTCATGAGGTAATTTTATTTGGTGTTAATTAAGCCTATTTAAATTATTCCAATCATACCTTGGAGTTTGTTAAAATTATTAACATAGTTATTTAATTAAATGCTAACCTAACTCCTCATACCATTGTTCTTGAGTCCGCGTCAGGAATACACGACGCGTTCGGGCTCGTCGACGAGCTCGAGCGATGCATTTGTGCTCATCACTAGGCCCTGACGACGTGTCTGCGCTGTCGCTAAGCTCGGGCAACGCGACCAGGCCCATCTCTGAGTTTGGGTGACACATCCAGGCCCGCACTATGCTATCGGACTTGTCATAACAAGTAATGTGGAGGAGCAAAGACACAATAATAAAGGTCTGGACCAAGGATTGGTTCGGTTAGGAAAACATCTTTTAGGTTTTGTGCATAGGATATCAGAAATTGTGTAATAGTTAAGTTAAACTTAATTATATTGTCAAACATAAAAAACGGAGAGATTATTGGTGCTCCTAGTGTAGGTCGACGATGCTCAGGGTTTTGATTTTTGAGCAATATGCTTAAATATGTTAAGTGATTGACGAGGTCCAAGTGGTTTAACATTTGGGATTGGTTAAAAGACCAGCAACTATTGGCAAAAGTCGAAAGTCTAATAGGGAATTGGCAAGGGAGAAGTTCAAGTGGATTTAGGTTGACCGGATACTTAGTTGATAGGAAGTACAAGTGGCTGGATAATAGAAAGCATTGGGAAGTCCTAAGAGGTCGCGTGTGTAAGTTTTAGAGGAATGAACTCTAGTGATATGTAGAAATCTTGGAGGAGCAAGCTCTAGGCAAGTGAAAGTCCTAAGTAGTGGAAGTTCTAGAGGAGTGGATTTTGAGCAAGTGAGTCTCGGTGATAAGGTTGGGCAAAAGGAAGTTCTGATAGTGAGGCTAGACAAGTAGAAGTTTTTGCGACGAGGCTGGCTGAGGTCAGATACTAAGCAATAGGTGAAGTCCCAGATACGAGGAGTCTCTTTAACACGAGAAGTCCAAATACTCGGCTTGTTTGAGTAATAGATTGTCTAGCTTAGTAACCAAATTGCAAGGCTTTCAATTCTGAGGTCACAAGTTTGAGCCTCCTAGTGTGCAAAATAAATATTTTTTCAGGAAAGTCAAAGCATAAGTTGAATAATGTTCGACTTGACTAGGTAGTCGATTCAGGTTGAAATGCTAATGAGAAGAACCTAGATAAATTTATGATTGTAATCATTAATGAGGATATGGTTTGAAGAAGTCGACTACCTATTGAAATAGTTGTTGATGAATCATTCAAGTGATAAGAGTAGTTGATTGATGAGAATTAGCAGTTGACTAATGCTCCAACTAGCAGATGACTAGGGTGTCAATTCGGGTAGTTTGGGTTGGGTTGAAGCAAGAATATTTTTAAAAAATCCTAATTCGAACCCGACCCGAACTTGAACTCAACTCAAAAACCGTAAACCACCCAAACTTGAACCTAGATAACTCGGCGAACCCAAATAACCAGCCCGACCCCAAAAATAACATTTTTTATTTCCCTATAATTATTTAGTTTTATCTCAATATAATATTATGCTATTTATGTACATAAAATATCTTAATTTTTAAAATAAAATTTGATTTAGCCTAAAATAAATCCCTAAGTCTTAAATTCGGTCAACCTCAACCCAACTTGAAGGTCTCGAACCTAAACCAACAAAAAAACTTGCAACTTGAATCTAACCCAAACCCGAAAACCCCCAACCTGAACCTGATATTTTTTGGATCGATTCGGGTCGGGTTGGCGGGTTGGGTCCATTTTGAACACCCCTTTATATGACAAAGTCCACTACATTTAGTCAACATAATTTGAATTGGTGATCTAAAAGATTTGGTCAAGATTTTATCTGAAGAAATCTATTATAAAGCATAAACAATCGATCAATGAAATAGTCAACAGGGTGAATGGCTGCGATCCAAGTGAACTGGTCAAGTTGATTTTGATTAGTCAACAGCAGAAGAACAGGTTGTGATGTAGATGAATCTGTCATAAACCAATTTTAATCAATTGACTAGTTTGCAATTTTTCAGGATTCAACAAACATCTCTATAAGAGGAGGTTTTGAGGAAGTTTTGGTATATATCTACTAACAAGGAATCCCAGAGAAGTGCTGCTGCATTCTAGTGTTTCTATGAGCAACCTACAACAATGAAACAATATGCAATCTAGTTTCTTAAAGTGTTCTTTCATTCATTGTTATTTCTATCGTTGTATTTGCTTGTGTATTTTGTTTTGTTTGTGTATTGCTATAAGAACATAAATTGTAAGATGTTTCTCTGCATCCGGAAGCTATTTGAATAGGAAAAAGATAGCATTGTTACTGAGGTTGATCCACCGAAGGATCATAGGCCGTGTGGAGTAGGAACCGTGGGTTTTCGTACCATTTTATACCAACACATGGTATCCTGCTTAGCACTAACCTTGCTCTTCTTCCCAGCTACCAAAACTGCACTAGAACCGGTTTGAAAAACCATAGTTACACTTACCTGTAGTGTGATTTGCTAGGATGCATGGTTCAGAAATATGATTGGAATTGGAGAAGAAGTTTTGTGAAACTATTTCTAGCAATGATGTATTCCATTGTAACTTTTGTGATTAACAGTTTCAGAGTAAGAACGTAGACTGGAGTTATCTTTTTGTCATTCTCTAAACAGGTTCGTGAAGTTGTCATGTTGGATGAAGAGGTTCATTCTGCACATCCAACGGAATATGATACTGAAAAATGGTAAACA
Source organism: Kaempferia parviflora (assembly GCA_037177295.1). NCBI lineage: Eukaryota > Viridiplantae > Streptophyta > Magnoliopsida > Zingiberales > Zingiberaceae > Kaempferia > Kaempferia parviflora. The sequence goes on from JBAMIE010000103.1 coordinate 7,837,108, forward strand.
TGCTGCGGAACTTTCCTCTGTCTCTCTCAACCTAAAAATGTCTTCGTTATAGTACATCTTGCTAACCAGTACCCATTTTGCTTAGGAAGAAGAGGAAGATTTACTATCCTTCAAGGTGTTTCTCTATGATTAATTGAACATATAAAATATCGGGCACAATGTTATCTGCAAATTCTTACTTGTTTATTATTGTACAACAGGGATGATCCTGAATCTGTTGAGCTTTCAATTGCAGATATACAATGTCTAGATCCAGAATCCTATTTATCATCTCCCATAATGAACTTTTATATTCAGTAAGTAACTTCTTGTTCATCAAAATTATTTTGTTCAGAAAAAACGACTAGGATTCTTATTTTTCAGTTGATAATTTTGCTCGGAAGTAGAGTTTCATTTATTAACACAATAATCAAGAAAAACCTAAATCACTTGACCTTCAAAAGTTGAATATCTGAAGAGATGGTGCTTTTTTCTTTTACTTTTCCCTACAATTAATATCTATGTATATCAAGTATTAACAACACTCTCTTATCTAGCAAGAAACCTTTGTAAAGTATTCAGTAATACATCTCTTTAGAATAAAAAAGATTTTTTTTTGAAAATTTGACGGTGGTTGTTTTTCTTGCAAGTTAGTTTGTAGTCATCTCTTAAGAATAGAAAAAGGAACTTTGTTGTTGTTTTTCTTGCAAATTAATTTGTACTTATTGACTTTTTTATTTTGATTTAACTGGTTGTTGATATTGATATAGTAGTATCCTCATTTAATGGACTTGATTTTGTTTCTCTTTTGCTCTCTTTTGTCTTTGGCTGAGTATTCAGCTGATCTGTGTCTCCTTGTAACTTGGATACTTATAGATATTTATTCTAGGTTGCATTTTAATTTTGTTTGGCTATTATTTTGTCAGTTTAGTCAATTTTGTGTTTTATATAATAGGTAAACAAGTTTATTCAATTAAACATGTTAATTAATCATGTTTAGAAGTAGAGGGATAAAAAGGACAATCTGGTGCACAAAACTCCCGCTAATGCAAGTTTCAGAGAAGGGTCTATTGTATGCAGTCAATGTTGTAAATCGCGGTAGGTGGTGGCGGGGCAATCACTGCCTACCACCTCAACCATCTAAGCAGTTGAATTTTGTTTCTATTTTTTTATATAATATTATAAAAAGACATTATTTTTATGATGTTTATGTATAAATAAATTTCATACAATACAATTTATATTAAGTACAAATAATATCTAAATGCAATTAACAAGAAAATTAATTAAATTCATTATCACATTAATACTAAAAAAGTATTATCATTACCTTTACCAAAAACCTAAGTTTAAAATTTAATGTTTCAATCCAACAACAAGTCAACAAGGACTAGACTAAACATAACTAATATTCTAAATCATCTACACATGCACGATCAACTACATCCATAATCCTCTCAAAGGGATGTTCCTTGCGCTTTTCCTTGATTGTAGCACTTCATCCGCTCCTGAGGCATCTGGCACCATCTCCAAGTAAGTCCAAACCCAACTAAACCTCGTCTTTATCACCACCATCAACAAACCAACCTTGAGCTTCACTAGCTTGAGGAGGATAGAAGCAAATCTCCGCCCATTTCTCTTCTTCTCTTCTTATTTTACATATCGAAGATCATTCAATCTTGATGTCTCGAGCTTATTCCTCGTCTTAGTATGTATCTAAATAATTAGAAAATTATTAAAAACTAATAAAAAGGAAAGATACATAACATAATTTATGAATTACTACTTTTTCAAATTGGCTCCAAATTCTTTCACACCCCGATGGACTACTTGTCAATGATAGAAATTTCATTGCCATTTTTTGTAAGTATGGAGTGTCACCATCATAATTGGACCACTATCCAAAAAAAAAAGACATGTATGTTAGTGAATAGAAATAAAGGGAAGAGATGTACCTGAATCAAAGTCATGGTACATATCCACCTACTCATATGCCTCGATTGCCAGTTTTCTTACAAAGTTTCTGGATTTACTCTCAACATAATTTAAGAACGCATTCATAACATTGGTGTTATTTTGTATGGTTGGATCTTTAAAGTAAAAAAATAGATTCAACAAGTAAACAATATAATGCAAACGACTATTTAATCTACCCTTAGATTTCTCATCAATAATCTTCAAAATAGGGGTGACATTTTCTTCTTTATTGAAAGTTTTTCTAATCTTTTCCTTGACTTATTTAAGTGCACTCAATAAAAAAGTCATTGAGGGCTTTTTGTCAAGTCAACAAGGTGTAAAACTTTCACTAAAGGGGTGAAATCATTCAAAGTAAAAAAAATACCATTGCAAAAAGAAATACTTTTCAACGTCGCCTCCGTCGCTTTACCCTTCACTCTACTCCTTAATTTTGTTTTGCTCCACTCCTCAGATGTAAACATAAGTCTCAATTGATCTTTTTTGCCTATGTGAGGTCAAAATAAAGTAGCAAATTTAGTTACCCTCAGATTCACAATGTCCCTTTTCTTAGTATATTTCCTCATAATAGCCAAATTTTTATGATGTGCATAGATGAATATTGTTAGGGGCTTTGCTTTCTCAAGCATTCTGCTAAACTCGAAGATGCAAGCCTTGATGTGCTTTCGTGGATTCTTCAGTAGAATTAAGGAATAAAATGCTTAGTTTGCAATTAACACATAAATTCATAATGCTTCTCCTCTTGCGATCCGTTCATTCATCGGTTATAATTGAACATCAATTTTTCATCCACTCTTCTTCATTCATTTTTAGAGATAATTTAATCCTCTCAACTTCCTATTTTAAAAGTGGCTCTCTTAGAAGATATTGACTTGGAGGTTTGTAGCCCTAGCCAAATTGACCATCCGCCTCTACAAATTGTCTAAAGCTTTGATTGTCAATTGCATGACAAGGAATTCACGCTGTATAAATTCATCTTGCAAGGGACACATGCACAACATTTGTTAACTTTAACTTCAATGCATCATTTATGCTTTGTTGTATTGCCTTTGTTGGATCGATTGCGGATGCCCACTTATCAATAAGCCCTAGGTGTTTTAACTTCTTTTTAGAAGAATCTCTCTCCACAATCATCATCCTTACCCTCAATTACTTCCGGCCTCTCTTCTTTTAATTCCTTCATACTTTCTTGCTTCTTATTCTTGCTATTCAAGATAACCTTCTCTTTTTTTCACCGGATGCTTTAGGACCATGCTTCAACTTATCCCACAATACTTGCAATATGATATTTCATCCTATAAATTCCTCCCATAATAAGCCTCTTACACAATATGAAAGTGATCAAATCTCTTTTGTCTTTGCAATACAACACTCCATAATCCCAAACTATATTACTAGACTTTCGCTTCAATTCCACCTTCGATTGTTTCTCATTTTCCGCAATTAATCTTTATTAATTTAAAAAAGATAAAAAAATTGAACAAAAACTTACTAGAAACATGATTTAAAATTTCTAGCTGTGTTAAGTCTTCTGTCACGCCCCCAGAGGAGTCCCTGACCAATGAAAATCCGGCAGCATCTCCCCTATACCGGTGACAATATGAAACCGAAATACAAAATCCCTGGTTACTCAATCCTCGACCAACACGGCCGGAACAAATAAAATAACTAAACATCCATAACCACGCAGTTTATAATAGTATAGCCTCCAGCTGACTAAATATCACATCACAATCACGCAGTTTAATATAAAATAGCCTCCAGCTGACAACATAATACAAAATCCGAAATTATACTTAAAACATCGCAGCGAAAACAAAGGTAGAGCATCCAAAAAAAATCTCAAATATGATACTCACGAGCCCGAAGGCTAAATCCATGTAAATAAGGAATGAAATAAACTTCCAAACATACCTCTCCTGCCGTCCGGGCAGGCGCGTAACAAAACATATCGAATAAAGTCCACCGGGGCATACAAAAGTACTAACTAATCCAAACGCTCAAAAGAGACCGTTACGAAAAACCACAGTGCAAAACAACACAAGTCTGAAACATTCTCTAGATAACATAACAAGAAAGAAAAGACCAAAATAGAAAACCGTCGGGGGGAACTAGACTCTCCTGATGGCTTCAACATGAAATAAGAATAAATCCACGGAGTAAGTTCAACAAACTCGACGGGTATCCAGCAGACATGCATAGTAAATTATAACTATCAGTAATAATCATGCAGTACAGTCTCATAAACAATAATAGGAAATGCAAAACTGAACTACGGAAGCAACTATACTCACCAGAACCTCCTATCCTGACATAAGGGTGTGAACCATATAAACAGGTGCTGGGTCGTCAGATCAAATACCAAATGGTTCCTGTATGTGCATGCCAAGCATATGCAGCCACCAAAATGCAACAACCAAAATACAGTAAACACAAATTAAATCTAGGCAGTATACACATGATGCAATGATATGGTCACCCTTGACGCCAGTCAGCCACCGTCACCGCGATGGTGAGGTCGAGTGGGTAGGGCTATGGCAACTGTGCACTCTGCCGTCACTGCTTTTGAGTGACCGTGTGGACAGGATACTGTCGGAGTACACTTATCCTCCTACCTCACGGTAAATGGGGGAGCATAGCTCTCATCTCCGTGTATCATAGCTAAGAGGAGGGATCATTGTCCGCTACCACGCTGTGTCACCACTGCCCATGAGCGGCCGAGTGGAGCCCTGACAGAGCAGCTGCACACACCCTGCCTGATGTACCACTAACCCATGAGTGGCTGTGTGCGTAGATCATGTAACTGATGATAGGCTCAACTACAAAGGAGCCGATGATCGTCAGTATGCAATCATGCAAGATTGCATGATGGTGCATGACATTAAAGCATGTAACACCTGACAATATACGCCTCTATATAATATGTACCAAAAAGAAATGAGTCTATATCAATGACCTAGGTATCATAAGTCTAGATATACATGCTAGGTATATCTAGTAGCTAGTTGAATGCCAGTAATGAATTGTATGTCACTACTTCTATGAATATAAGTACACATGACAAGTATCAAGATTATATAGAATCAAATGCGTAACACAAAAAATAAAGGCATACAACGGGTATCAAGTAGTGACATACCAGGCAGATATAAACATAACAATTACTATTAGCTATAGTATACTACGCATATCATAATGACAATATCAAAAGGAGATAAGTCAAAGATACCCGCCTCATATAAAGATCAAATCAGCAGTAGTACCACGTCACGACCCTGTCGCAAATCAAGGACCTGCATTACATGTGTAATTAAACTAATTACATATGTTTCAACTAGCTAATCACATACAAGATGAATAATTAACCCTAATGTTTCATCTTATTGACTAGATTAGGTTTAATTCACAATTAACCTTAATCATGAATTAACACCACTAATCCATTAGCTAGGTTACATCAACCTAAATGAAGAACAATACCTCATTCACATACCTTAAATTGGATCTCTGAAATGAAGAGATGACTGCCGGAAATGGAGTTAGGTTGGCTGTCACTAAGCAGAACACAATCAAACTTCAAGATCCACCACCCAAATTCGGAATACCTCCCACTGGTTCACTGCCGGAGCTGCTGGCCAGAACAGGTGGGGGTCGGAGGAGATGCTACGGCTGTCCCATGCCGGAGCTGCTGGCCAGAACAGGTGGGGGTCGGAGGAGATGCTACGGCTGTCCATAACAGAGGTTGATGCCCAAATTCAGTGATCAAATCCCCAAATCTCTCTAATCAGAAGTTAGGGCTAGGTATTACCTTAATTAGGGTTGCTTAGCACCACAACCTCTTCGGTGTTTAGCGATCCGTGGGGTCGCAGAAGAACTCTGGGCAACGCTGAGTCCTGAAGACAAGGGAGATAGATCTAACCTTCCTTGTATCATCTACCCTTTCCGACGGCGGCTGCTGAGTGTGACTTCGGCCAACAGCAGTGGGGACAGATCTAGGGCTCCACTGGCGTTGACTCCTTCGGTGGCAACAACCCCTGCTCCGCTCGGGACATCTAACAAGAGGGAGTGCTATCGACGATCCTCCCTTCCGGCGACGGCGACACCCGAAGGTAGGACAACCTCGATGGTGAGTCGGCTTCGACGATCGGAGGGAGAACGAGACGTCGCGAGGAAGAGGATCGGGGGTCAGCCGGCGACGTCGATGAGAGGCGGCGGGGAATCGAGACGCGTAGAGGGAGAGGGAGAGGGAGAGGAGATCGGGAAGGAAGACCGAGAGAGATGGCTGTGGCTTTGGGCGATTCGGTAGAGGACGATGAACAGGGAATCGGGGAGGTGGGAGTCGGCGTCCGCGTGAGGAGAGGAGAGGAGAGAAG
>JBAMIE010000103.1:7843533-7863353 GCA_037177295.1 Kaempferia parviflora
TGGTGCACAGAGTGTGCGACATAAGATCCTTAAGCTATTAAGCTACGCTAGTTCACGCCTTACATATTTTTGGTTTTGTATCACCCCAGAGCTAATTAATGGGCTAACTTAGTTTATCATTTTTCTCTCATGCATCCTAAATCCCACGAAGATGAGATGAAATGAGATGCCAAACAAATATTTTATCTTAAATTTTATATTTTGTATAAAAAACTTCGGCTATCTTATCCTTTCTTTAGAGAATAACATTTATTTGTTAAATATTAAAATATTATTTCTTTTCTAATTCATTTCATAGATAATAATAGAAAAAAAATATAAAAGAGAGAAAAATTAATAAAAAATAAAGATATGATATATTATAAAAAAAATACTTAATCAGACCAGTTAATATCGAACCTAAATGATTGATTCGGCCTACGAGATATGGCACAAGTCACAGCACAATATTTTCTTTTACATATATAAAACAAATAATGATTAGAATATTCTCCGTCTTCAAACTAAAATCCTCAAGCCACTCGCCATTTCTCATGAAAATAAAGGACTTACTTTTATCCATATTTGTAAACACATAATGATTTTATTCCAAACTAATTATTTATGAAAATTGAAGAATGTTTTTGTAAATAAGAGGTTTTTTTTGTTGGGGTTTTGATAGGGACATTTTTTTCAAAGGTTATATTTTGTATGATCTTCTTTAAAAAAGAAACGTCTGAGATTTTTTTCCAACAAACAATTATACCATTATAGTAGTTAAGAAATCTAGTTCATTAAAATATTAGATAAAAAATATTTTATATTAAATCGTTAAAAAAATATCCTTTTTATTTATTATCAAAATAATATCCTACTCTCTTTCCATCCTAAACTCCATGCGAGGAAATGAGATGAGAAATAAAATTTAGATTTGGAAAGAGAATTATTTTAAATATCCATATCAGATTTCCTAAACTCCTAAATAAAAATTTTACTTTAAATTTTACATTTTACATACCTTACCCATTTTCTAAATATTAAAATAGTATTTTTTTTTCTAATTCATTTTATAGATAATAATAAAAAAATATAAAATAGAGAGAAAAAATAATAAAAAATAAAGATATGATAAATTATATGGAACCTAATTTACTGTATAGTGAAAAATGATATTCAAATTTAATAAAATAATTTTTATTTTAAATTTTAAATAAAGAATGCGGATGCTGAAATATATAGAAATAAATAATGATTAGAATATTCTTCATCTGCAAACAAAAAAAATCCTCAAACCACCCGCCATTTCTCATTTGTCTATATTTGTAAACACATACTGAATGATTTTATTCCAAACTAATTATTTATGGAAATTATAGTATGTTTTTGTAAATATGAGATATTTTTTGTTGGGATTCTGATAGGGACTTTAAAAAAAAAAACAAAGGTGACATTTTGTATGATCTTTTTAAAAAATAGAAAGGTATGGAATTTTTTCCAACAAACAATTATACCATTATAGTAGTTAACAAATCTAGTTCATTAAAATATTAAACAAAAATTAAAAGAGTATATTTATTTTAAATCATAAAAAAATGTCCTCTAAAGATATAATTCATCATCCCAGCAGTTTCATATGATCAATCTCAAGACCATCTATGAGGCACTAGATTGAAAAATTATGATTAACTTGTGGACTATTTTATCTAATAAAATTATAGCTATTACATAAGATGAAAAATTATTTTGAGAATAAATGAAAAAGAGACGTTGTTTTGATGATTCTAATAAATCATATTTTTGAGTTGATTTGGATAGATCTAAGTTAAGTTTGGTCAACATTGACTAGGATCGAGTCAATAATTAGAGTTTTGTTTTTTTTTAAATTTAAGATGGCTCTAGCCTTCGATTGACATACCTATCAAATAATTAATTAATCCTACATTCTATTTTAATATCCATCACCAAACGTAACATGTTCCAGCTGGCACCAGCCTCGGCAGTCAACTTACTATACGTCCAGATGTTTTATGCAAAAAATTCAAGATATTTATAGAATTAATTAATATTAAAGGACAGTTCGATACGAAATTTCCTCATTACGAAATGTTGAAGAAGAATCGGATCATTATTCTGTTTTATAATCTATCTATTTTATATCGTCTAATTGATTTTAAAAGTAATCAATTTAATTTTTTAAAAAGGTTTATAAGTCAATAAAATAAATTAGAAAGTAATAAATACAGACGGCTAACATTATAAATAATTTCAATTTCTCAGGTCAAGGAAATTTATTCGGTTACCTACCCTTTCACTATAATTTCTCTATGTCTTGATCATTTGTACTTATGACTAGTAGTCATCCGTGGTTTATCTCCTCAGTGTTGGTTCTGGAACGGATCGACGAGGACACTGGGTACGAACGATTCACCTTGCCACTATAACCCGAGCAAAGGATTAAAATACATTAAATTTATTTTACACGATCTTATCTTTAATAATAAAATGTTATTTTCATTATTCAAATTCGTGATCACAAAATCACATAATAACATTGTGCTAAACCTCTCCTTTATATATATATATATATATAATTTACTTATTGGATAGAAATATTCATCCCATTTAAAAAATATTAAAAAGAGACTCTATATATTTTTATTCTTAAAAAATTAATAATACTGTTATATACTTATATGGATAATTTATGTCAAATTACTTCATATTATATAATTATACTGAAAACTATTATAAGGTATATTAGTTTAATTAAGTTTAAATAATTTTAATTAAATTTAAATAATCTATTTGTGTTTTAAAAAAGAATACTTATATAATAATATTCAATATATAGTAATTCGGACTTTTTATTATTCAATAATAGCTATTTGTAGGTTGTTAGAAATGATGAAAACTGAGGGGGTAAAATGATTAACATTTCCTTTATTGAATTTTTAAATGGCGCATGAATTGACGAGAGGACAACCCGATCCGGTGCGCCGCCGTCTTAGCCTGCTCCAGCGGCACCGACGAGCCGACAGCAACCTCGCTGCCATTATTTTAAGCATTATGATCCTTCCAGTCCTTTTCTAGTTACTGGCTTTTGTGTGCGCTGTGGGCTGGCGGTGGAGGAGAGGTCAGAGGAGTTCGGTCGCTGAAAGCGACTCCCAGGCTGCATCCCATCGCATAGTTTAGAAAAGTAGACCGCAACCAATCCCCTTCGACGATTGAACCCCCTTTTCTCTGCCTCCTGAGTTTTTTCCTAATTAAGGTGAGTTCTTGCGAGTTTTGGTCCCTTGTCTGGCCTGTTTTCGCGGTCGATTGCTGGAAATTCGATTTCGCTTGAGTCGTAACGATTTCCTTTGTGTAAAAACAATGATCTCTCTCTGTCTCTCTTTTTGTTTTTACTTGAAAATCTCAGTTCATCGTTTTGTGATGCTGCCGCTGCCGAATTCTTGATGCGATTACCCTCGATGCTTACTTTTTTTGGGTTTTTTAGTTGAATTGGAGGATTTTTGGTGGCTATTCTGAAATTTGAGATTTTGGATCATCGATTCATTTTTGAAGAGGGCAAGATCCATTTTTGGTGGCTCCCAAATCTTGTTGTTGTTGTATTCTGATCGTCTAGACTTCTGAATGATAACGGAGTGTTCAATTCTAGGATAATTTTCCCGTTTATAGGATTCGTTTTTTAGTCGAACGTTTTTCCCGTACGAAAATTGCTATTGGCGCTTTGTATGGAGATACTTTTATTGTTCTATTAATAGACAAGCGGATCGAGACGTGATTTATGCCTTTGTGGATGTTTGATGCCTTTTTATATAAAGATTTTGTTATTCGCTGCCAATTGATAGTGGTGCTAACAATAGCGTTGGCCAGGATCTTGGGTTAGGAGAGGAAATGGCTGGAGGAACGCAGCCGAGCTTGAGGAAGTACTTGGGAGCCATCAAAGATACGACCACGGTCAGCTTGGCTAAAGTGAACAGTGATTACAAGGTTAGAACTTAAGTGATCGTTATTGTCTCTAGTTAGACAACTCTGCAGTTTTTGGCTTTCTCTATCTTATCTTTTCTACATGGATTGTTTCTGTCGAATCAGGAATTGGATATTGCCATAGTGAGGGCCACAAACCATGTAGAGCGTCCTTCGAAAGAGAAGCACATACGAGGTGGGCACAACATGGTTTACTCTCTTTTGTGATGTTTATTCTAATGGAGGCCAGAAACAACGTTTTGTGCTTATTTCATTGTTTTATTTAAATTTGTAAATTAGACGAGCATTTTGAGCACCACTTTTTGAGCCAACAAAATTATTTGCTCATTAGTTTCTCTGAAAAAATATACCCTTGAGAACTTCATATTTGTCCATTGATGTAGTTCAATGTTTTATTTGCTAGCGTCTGCATATTTGTTTGTCTGAAATGCCCATCTTTTAATCTAGCTACTTTTATATACTTGGTGAGCTAGTTCAAACGCCTTCCTGCTTTTTTCCAAGTTGGTTATGTATCAAGTTGACTGCATTTGACACTTAGATCGGATGTTTTATTTGTTCAATATTCTATTAACTTATTTATCAATGTTTTATTAAATGTCATTGACTGTTTTTCCATGTGATGTTATTGTTTAATTGGTTATTTTCTATTCTTGCAGCAATATTTTATGCTATTTCAGCTTCCAGACCCCGGGCAGACGTAGCTTATTGCATTCATGCTCTTGCAAGGCGTCTTGCCAAGACACACAATTGGGCGGTATATACTCGAGCATTATTTCTACACATCAATAATCTGGTTTATATTTCATTTAGTTAAACAAAAGAGTTATCTCGTGTTGTTATGGTGATACCAAACATTCTTGTTATCCAATTTTTTGATGACTGTATCTCTTCAGGGAGTTTAAGAATGTTTCCTATTTCAACAAACAGATGTGGCAGATACATACATACAGTGAACACTGTTTTCACTGTTTTTTGATATGCCAAATGTTAAGACATAGCCACAGAGATAATGGTGCCAAGAAAATATCGAGAAGAGTGCTGAAGGCTATAGAGAAAACAATGCATACTGAAGAAGAGATCTATTTGTCAAGACAAAAGTAAAAACAACTTGAAAACAAAACATGATCAAAGAGCTGGCCATTTATGTCTTATATATTTCGGTACTCTTTGTTTTGTTTTTCTTTTTTTTTAAAAAAAAAATCTTTAAGTTGAAATGTGAAATTGATATGTATGGATATTTGGCATAAATTTATACTATATATTTCATATCTTATATGTGCTGTTTTTTGTTCATCCTTATTTTCTTTTTGCAAATTTATTTCGATGCTCATGCAACTTGATTAAAAAAGCTTGTAATGCCAGTCATTTGATGTTGTTTTGCTATAGGTGGCATTGAAAACCTTGGTCGTCATCCATCGTGCATTGAGGGAAGTGGACCCCACATTCCGTGAAGAGCTCATCAATTATGGGAGAAGTAGAAGTCATATGTTGAATTTATCCTACTTTAAAGATGATTCCAGTGCATATGGTGATAATTATTCTATGTTGCAAGTAATGTCTTAGATGAGAGGCTATTTTCTTGTTTGACATCTATTTCTTATTGGACTGCTTTTCAGCTTGGGATTATTCTGCATGGGTGCGTACTTATGCTCTATATTTAGAGGACAGGCTAGAGTGTTTTCGTGTTCTCAAGTATGACGTGGAATCAGATCCTCCGGTAAAAATTATTCCAACTCTGTTTTGTTGTTCGATATTGTTTTTCTACTTCATTGATATAATTGCAGAAGCTTCCTCTTCTGATTGTGCATATTAGGAAATAAATTACCTTTTGACTGTTTTTTAACTTGTATTTGGTGTTTTCATTTTACTAGAGCGAAGAATAATACATCCTTACAAATGATACATTTTCAAAGAAGAGCTTTTGTTATTCTTAAAAAGTTATTCAGTTCATCTGTTTTTTGACAAATGGTATATCAAATCCTACAAGGAGTCTGGCTTAGATTTACAGTGCATTTATCTGCCAAAAGTTTCCATATAGTCCTAACTTGCATCAACATAAGTTATTTAGAACAATGCATCTTACAAACATAGTGAATGATTGAACTTATGAAATTGAATTTGGAATACACTTTACTAGTTTGTGAAGTATCTTTAACATCTTTTAATGTCTTAAAATCTATATACCTGTGTCTTTTTGCACACTAACATCACAGGATGGCAGTTACACTTTGAACAGATGTGCTGTGATTTTATCAAAACCTTTTGGAGTTTCTGTCATTAGGATTAGAAACCTCGAATATAGAAGGTGAATTAGTTGCACAGTGTGAATTTCTTTAGGTTTTGCCCCCTAAGAGTTTGATCTATGATGATAATCTAAACTGCATTTATCAATAGGATTCATTAAGAGAAACTAATACCACAGTGTCTACAAGCTTGTGTACTTATCAGCTTTTTCCATTTATGTATCATATGGATTCAGCTCTCAGTACGGAATATAATGGTCCAATTTCTGCAGAGAACCAAGGATCTAGAGACTGCTGAGTTGCTTGAGCAATTGCCGTCACTACAACAACTATTGCATCGCCTACTTGGTTGCCAGGTAATGTTAGCAAGCTGCAGTATTTATCTATAATATTCTTAATTCATTTAAATGCCCTAGTAATCTTTTGCAGCCACAAGGAGCGGCCTGCCATAATATTATAATTCATCTTGCACTATCTATGGTGAGCACGGTTTCAGTTTATTCTGGAGTAAATGAAGACTTCAAATGGTTCTCATATCTCCTTTGTTTATGATTTGTTACTGCTAGGTGGCTTCAGAGAGTATTAAAATTTATAATTCTATTAGTGATGGAATAGTAAATCTGGTTGACAAGGTACTAGAAAATCACAAACTAGTTTATTGCACTCATTTTGCTTCACTCGTTAACTGTTTTCTTTTTTTTGGCAGTTTTTTGAGATGCAACGGCCTGACGCACTTCGGGCACTTGATATATACAGAAGAGCAGGTCAGCAGGTAAGTAAAATGCCTTCATTAAGTTGTGGCTTTGGTATATGATTTATTATTACTTAAAAATGTTGACTGGGTCTATAGGAAATTGGATAATGTTAATATAAACAGAAATCAGGAATGACAACTAATAAATCCGCAATTGTAAAACTGAGAATATAATGGTTTCCTTTTGGAGGTGACTATGCTCTTGGTTTCAAGCAAATTTGATGTCATTAAGTCAGTGGTCCATCCTCAAGTGCTTGTGTATTTGGTGGGAAATAAGCCCAATCCTTCATTTACCCACTATATTTTGTTAAGGAGCCGAGATTTGGACGGGATCCCATGCCCTCCATTTTTGGTGAATTTGGCATCCTCCTAAAGTGGGCGGATGAGGAATGATGGAGGGAAATAATAAAACGGATGTATAAAATACCACTTATTTTGAAAGAGTCTCATTGCCATTATCTATCCTCTCCCTTTTCCTATATAAAAGGAAAACATGGATGGTTTCTTCTTCCCTTCTACCGAGAATACACAGCCTTTTTTTGATCCTCTCTCCTCTCCTCTCCCCTTCTACTCCCTTTCTTTCTTTCCCACCCTATCAAATACACAGCCTAGTTCCCATTGAACTCAGAGACCTCCAATATGCTACCTTGCTGACAAGGATGAAAATTTTTTTTTTCAATTATATTATATGGATTTTGTTTTACTGTTTGTTTCTAAATTTTGAAAAAGAATTACAATTGCCAATTGACAGTTATGTATTTGAGTTCAGATTTCCTAATAATTGAGTTTTTTTTGGATGTGTCAAACTTTTTTCAGAGTTATTGTGCACGATCAACTTAGATGAGAGAATTGATCTATTAACTCATTAAGCTCGACCATTTCTCAAAATGCTTGTCTCATTCATCTAAGCTTATAAAGTTTCTTTATTAATTCACAACTCACCTTGTGGGATTAACTTGGGTGCCACAGAATGGATTGATCAGTCCAAACTAAATGGGTTTTCAATCCACGAGAGGTTTAGCTCAGTTGGTCAAATAAGTCATAAAATGAATACTAAATGATAGAGTTTGATATCAACTTAATGCTAGCCTAGCTTCAATGCCTTCCTATTTGTCCTTTTAATGAAGCTCAAAGCAAGACTCCAATTTCTAAAGAAGTGTTTCAGTTCATGGGAAGATGTACCAATTGAAGATTAAAATTTCTCACCACCTGTATTATCTGTTTGAACTATGGGCTAAAATCTTTGTATATATCTAAAATGCCTCATGATGTACAGGCAGAAAGATTGTCAGAATTTTATGAAGTATGCAAAAGCATGGATGCCAGTCGGGGAGAGAAGTTCATAAAAATTGAACAGGTCCTTGTTCCATTATCTATCCTTACCGTCTTGTTGGTTACTGTGACCAAAACTTATTTTGGATTTAATTTCCAAATTCACTGATTTTCTTTCCCAACAATAATGCAGCCTCCTTCATCATTTCTAACAGCCATGGAAGACTATGTTAGAGATGCTCCACGAGCTTCAACTGTGCGCAAGGATCAGGTTGGTTATGATATGGGTTTAGATGCTTTTTTCAGTCAAGTTTATTGATTTTTTCCCCAATCATCTAGATTCTCTTATGTTAATTGTGGGTGGCTGCACCATACAATCTTTTATCTTTCTTGATTATTTGCAAATGTCTGTTTCTAAAATAAGCATTCATTTACTCAGGCAAAAGATGAAAAGGATACTCCAAACGTGGTATTAGCAATCGAATACAAAAAGACTCCTGAAGAAGAAGAAGCACCTCCCGTGCCCCCTCCGCCACCGGAAACAGTTAAAGAAGTGGAAGCCCCTGTTCCTGCAAAGTCCAAAGAGACAGATTTACTGGTATGGATAAACAGATTCAAATAGCAATCATTCTATTAGATAATCATTCCCTTGAACCTTTGATTCAACTCGTTCTTATTAGGGATTAAGTGATGCTGCTCCGGAGGTGTCAGACCTAGATAGCAAGAATGCCATGGCACTTGCCATTGTCCCAGTTGGTATACTACTTATCCACCACTAGCAAAATGTTTCGAAAGAGAAGTTTAGTCACTTATAATTTGTGATTACTTAAATCCATGCAATTGATTTTGTTGAGCAAATTACTGCAGATAATGCTTCTAGCTCTACCCCCTCTAGGAGCCTGTTACCAGAGAATGGGACTACTGGTTGGGAATTGGCACTTGTTACAGCGCCGAGCTCTAACGAGACTGCTGTGGCTTCTAGCAAATTGGTATGGCTTTCCTAATCTGCATTTGAGGTTATGATTTCTTAAGATTAAACTGATGGGGAAATGCTCAATGATCTCATTAGTTTCCATGCAAATTTGTATGTTTATGATCTCACTAGAACTATGCTTCAACCCTGGATGTGTTCTAATTTGTTCTCTGGGGTGCTGAAACATTAATAATACACAAATTATTCTGATCTCTCTCAACTTGTCCACAGGCTGGAGGGTTGGACAAGCTCACACTGGACAGCTTATACGAAGATGCAGAGAGAAGAGTGAGCCAAAATGTGAGCTACAATCCATGGGAGACAGGCCCAATGGCGCACCCGATGCTGCAACCAGTGGCTCACGACCCATTCTATGCCTCAAACGGCGTGGCCGCACCCAACTTTGTGCAGATGGCAGCCATGGCACAGCAACAACAGGCTTTCATACTGCAACAGCAAATGGTGATGATGGGAGTGCAGCAGCCTCAGCATCCGCCCGCCATCAACCCATTCGCTAATCCATACGGAGATGTTCCATATGCTGCTCCGGTAATGCCTGTTCAAGCTTCCAACGCATACCACGGCCTCATTTAAACGAGATTGATGTTTCTTTTTCCTGTTCTATAATTTGATCATCGTCGTAGGGTCACTGTTAGTGTTGGGATGCAATTTTAAGGGAAATATTGGACAGTAATAAGTCTTGATTTATTTGTAGTGGTGGTGGGATCGTGAGGTAGATATGTGTTATATGTGTACATTGATCTGGCAGCAGTTTGTGAGGAAGAACTTGGAGAATTTGTTATTCGTTAAAAACAGATTGTAATAATTAATAACATTGTTACGTTCGTTTATTGATTTTTTTTTTGTTTGTTTAAAAAAGTGATTTGAACGAGTGTTTTTCTTTTCCTGCAGCATACATTTTAATCTCTAAACTATAAATAAAAAATCCAAACAATTTCTAAGCAATTACAAATTTGGTATTTTAATTTAGATCGATTCATAATATTTGTGAATAAGTTTAGTACTTGATTTGTAAGAGTTTATTTAATTCACATAATATTATATATATATATGATTTACTACTGATGTTCACAAATAAAATTTGTGAATTATGTTCCCCAATGAACTTTTAGTTTATTATGGGCAGAGTTAATAATTTTTTTATTTGATAAATATAATAATTAAATAAATAAACAGTCAAAATCAAACTCACTAACCAATTAAAAAATATAAAAATTTTAAACAATTAAATAAGTTTAAATTGGGAACTTAATAATATCTAAACCAATGAAAATCAACCAATATTAAACGATGAACTTAAAACATGCCACATTTGTCTTTAACGTAAAATGAAAAATGAGCAGTAAGTTAACATCAAATGTCATGTTCTATCTATTTATAATTCAAATCATAGAGATGACTTTGCTCACAAGTGACAATTAGATAATTTAGATTGTTTAGGAAGTTTCATTGGATGATGAATAAGATAGCTAGGGCCTACTTCAAATAATTGTGTTGGGAGACTCATTGGATAATTAAGGTGAGAAAGAAAATGTATGGATGATATATGACTCGAGTTGAGTTAGGTGCCCGGACCATAAAATCCTAGACGAAAAGATTATGATCTTAATGAATGATGATTAATGCTCCCTTTTTAATACATTCAAACCTCCAAATAGTTGAAATTTTCAAAGGAGCCTCTTTTGAATTACAGTATATATTCAATATCATAAGCTTAGTTTACATACAAAATATTAATTAATTATGTTTTGTTTTTGCAATGAATTTGCGAGTTGTAGTTAGGAGTGTAAAAGAGCAAATTGAGTTTAATTATGTCCAAACTTATTTATTTTTTTTATTATCGAACTTGTTCAAACTTGTTTGTTAAAATTTTCGTTATGCTCATATCTGACATGACAATCAATTAGGTATAAAGTCAATTGATTGAGAGCCCTAGATCACGGGATTTAAAGGCATCGACAAAGATTCAAACGTAGCTCTTCTTCTCCATTCTTTTGTGCCAGTTCTCGAGGGTTTTGGAAGATAGTGCTACTGTATTTTTAAGACCAACAAGAAGCATCTACAAGTAACAAGAGATCAATTGTAGTATATATTTACTTCTTTCTTTCCATTATATTTTTGTTGTAAGCTTGTACGAGATTTCGAGTACAATCACTTAATCAAACTTGTCAATATAATTTGAATACCTCGACTAACTAAAAAATTTATATAATAATTGATAGCTCACAATATAACAATCGATGGATATATGTAGGGGTGGACATAATTCAGTTAAAATCGAAAAAATCGGCTTAACTGAATAAAATCGATTTTTTTGGTTTGGTTTTTTCGATTTTCGGCCGGTTTCGGTTTTAATTTTTTAAATTTTGATTTTTCGGTTCGGTTTTCAGTTTTAGCTCAAAAAAATCGAACCAGCCATATTATACTTAAAATATGATTTTTATGTATATTAGGTCATACAAGTGGAATGAGACACTAATCATTTTTAATTTTCTTACTTATCACTTTATATATTTACTTATTGTTACATGATAACAAAATTTTAGTATTACTTTTTTTATATTTTAGTTTTCATTTCGATTTTAAATTCATAACTATCTTAATAAATTGATAGTTTTTTTTCTCTAAACTAATATTTGTAGTCGCATAAAAACCGTATATAACCGATCGTAAAAACCGAACCGTATTAAAAAAAAACGGGACCGAACCAAAATAAAATGGTTTGGTTTTGAATTAGAAATTTTTAAAACAGAAACCGAAAAAATCGAACCGTAGTAGAGTAAAACCCGACCGAACCGATCGATACCCACCACTAGATATAGATTCAATTTAATCAGTTTAATCATATTTAAAATTAAAATTGAACATAATAAATCAAAATAATTGTTTTTTTAATAAATTTACAATCAGTTCAATAATTATTTCAATTTATAAGATTTTATGATAAAAGACATTTCTCTCCCTATATGGTTTTGATTTTGTTCACCTACCAATAAAATGGCACTTGACTAATAAATTAGATTATTTACCGTTGACTTTTAATTAGGTAGCAATTGCCTTTAATCACAATTCAACTATTTCCTATTTGTTGCAGCCAATCATTTCAAATTTGGTTGTGAAAATTTACACTTTATTTATTTCAAAAAGAAATATCTATCAAAACTCTCCACAAATTTCTTTATTTATTTATATTATTTTCAGAGTTGATGGAATAAAACACAATGGCATTTTATTTTAATATAAACCTAAAAAAAAATTTTAAATTTATTAAAGAAATTCAGAACCTCTATAAAATGACATACGATATAAATTTATTATGACCATATTCCGAGCCAAATAGTCTCCGCGCACGCAGACAACACCACCCCTGCTATAGCCACCCCACCCCACCCTTCTCTTCTTCGGCCCTCGCCCCCAATCTCCCAACCCCTGCCGTTGCCGCAATAAACCGAACACTTCCCTAGCGAACGATCGATCGATCGATCGATCCTTCCATATCTTCCACCGCCATGATTCCTGCTGCCGATCTCCACGACTCCATCTCCTCCTCCTCCTCCTCGGCCTTTTCTTCGGCCTCGACATCGGGCCCCTGCCTGGAGCCCCGGCGGCCCGCCGCCGCATCGCCATCGGCGGCACCGGAGGATGCCCCCGTCCCCAGCTCTCGAGACGCCAGCGGCGGCGATGCCGTCGCAGTGGAGCGGCGCGGCGACCACTCCGCCGTCTGCCGTTGGACAATCCCGCACTTCCCCCGAGCCAAGGCGCGCGCGCTCTGGAGCCGTTACTTCGAGGTGGGCGACTACGACTGCCGCCTCCTCGTCTACCCGCGCGGCGACTCGCAGGCGCTCCCTGGCTACCTCTCGCTCTACCTCCAGATTGTCGACCCCCGCGGCGGCGGCTCCTCCTCCTCCGGGAATAAGTGGGACTGCTTCGCCAGCTACCGTCTCGCGGTGTGCAACCACCTCGATGACTCCAAATCCGTCGCGCGCGACTCCTGGCATCGGTTCTCCTCCAAGAAGAAGTCGCACGGCTGGTGCGACTTCGCTCCTTGCTCCGGCGTCCTCGATCTGAGATCCGGGTTTCTCCTTCCGTCCTCGGATTCCCTCGTCGTCACCGCCGACATACTGCTACTCCACGAGACCATCGCCTTCAGCCGTGACCATGACCCGCAGCCCACCCCGGCTGACGTTCTTGGCGGAAAGTTCTCCTGGAAGGTCCATAACTTTAGCCTCTTCCTCGATATGATCAAGACGCAGAAAATCATGAGCCCCGTGTTCCCGGCCGGCGATTGCAACCTCAGGATCAGTGTGTACCAGAGCTCCGTCACGGGGGTCGACCACCTCTCTATGTGTCTCGAGAGCAAGGATACAGAGAAGACTGCCAATAACGTGGCCACTCCTACTGCTTCTGCTCCTGATCGTAGCTGCTGGTGTCTCTTCAGAATGTCGGCGCTGAACCAGCGGCCTGGGTTGAACCATGTGCATCGTGACTCCTATGGACGCTTTGCTGCGGACAATAAAGCTGGTGACAACACCAGCTTGGGGTGGAACGACTACATGCGTATGGAGGACTTCGTCAGTGCAGATGCTGGATTCATTGTCGATGACACTGCTGTGTTCAGCACATCCTTTCATGTCATTAGGGAATCGAGCAGCTTCACAAAGAACTCTGGGTCTCTAGTAGGCATCAGTGGGGTTAGGGGGGTGGCAAAGAAGTTGGATGGGCATTTCGGCAAATTCACATGGAGGATCGAAAACTTCACAAGGCTCAAAGACCTGCTTAAGAAGCGCAAGATCACGGGGCTCTGCATTAAGAGTAGGAAGTTTCAGGTTGGCAATAGGGACTGCCGTCTGATTATTTATCCTAGGGGTAAGCTCTTTCTATAATGCTCTTTTGCCTTTTATTTTCTGCTATGATCGAAATATTTAGTTTGATCTAGAAACATATGTAAACAACAACACCTAATCTTCCTTTGTGGAATTCTATCAGCTTCTCATTTTTATGATACTGAGGTTCAATTTGGTATCCTCTTATTCAGAAGTGAGGTTTTTTTTGCCTGGTTGTGCAGCATATTTACTTCTCTCTCCCAAGTAACTATCATTTTGTTCTATGATAGTTTGACTTCTCTATGTTGTGGGTGCAATTTGTGTATTATTGTCCTTCTGGTAATGGTCTCATTTTGCTGCTGAATATTGTTATTCTTTGCTAGTTACCCTTCTGGTAGTAATAAGTTACTTGTCTGTCAGTTTCTATTAATATGTAATGCAACATAATGCTGACACCATCTAGGTCTTTTTAGATGCTTATTAGTTTCTGGCATATGCCAATTTGGATCATTTCTATTTAATTGATGCATATACAATGGTGGAAAGTGCACTTGCTGATCATGTTCACCTTTGTTTTCTTTACATCCACAATGGGCATCAGGACAGTCTCAACCACCATGCCACCTCTCTGTATTTCTGGAGGTAACAGATTCCCGCAGCACTACAAGTGATTGGAGCTGCTTTGTGAGTCACCGGTTGTCAGTTGTCAATCAGAAAATGGAGGAGAAATCTGTCACGAAGGAGTCACAGAATCGCTATTCAAAGGCTGCAAAAGACTGGGGTTGGCGTGAGTTTGTGACTTTAACTAGTCTCTTTGATCAGGATTCTGGGTTTCTTCTTCAGGACACTGTTGTTTTCTCTGCTGAGGTTCTTATATTGAAGGAAACTTCTATAATACAAGAATTTGGTGTATCAGACTCTGATTCACAGAATGTGCTTGCAACATCTCAAGTTGATGCTATATGCAAGAGAGGATCATTCACATGGAGGGTGGAAAGTTTTTTGTCATTTAAGGAGATCATGGAAACACGCAAGATTTTTAGCAAATTTTTTCAAGCTGGGGGTTGTGAGCTCCGAATAGGTACATTGTGAATCTAGGTTTCTCAATAGGTGCACTTGATTTCATTTTACTGAGTCATGTTACATTTTTTGCCCCTTTGATCACATTGCAGGTGTCTATGAATCCTTCGACACTATCTGTATATACTTGGAGAGTGATCAGTCATCTGGAACTGACCCTGACAAAAATTTTTGGGTCCAGTACAGAATGGCTATTGTTAACCAGAAAAATCCTGCAAAGACTGTCTGGAAGGAGTCTTCCATCTGCACCAAAACTTGGAACAATTCTGTCCTGCAGTTTATGAAGGTTTTAGATTTGCTGGAATCAGATGCAGGATTTCTTGTTCGTGACACTGTTATATTCATTTGTGAGATCACTGATTGCTGCCCCTGGTTTGAGTTTTCTGATCTCGAGGTAAGACTGAATTCGGGAATGCACTTCAACTGTGATAAAGTGGGACTTGTTCATCTACCATGATTATGTGTCTTTCTGACGTTAAAGTGGAGCACACTACCTCTTTCTATGTTTGCTATACTTTGTGCAAGCAAGAATCTATTAATGTCTCAAACTTCCTAATGTACTGGTTTTTCTAAATGGCTATCAAGTGAGATCAAGTAGAATTAGAAGTTGCAAATGCCCTTCTCATCAAATCAGAAACAAAATGAACCAGTAAAACTGCAAAATTTACAATCTTAAAGTATTCTTTGTAGCATGGGGTAATTAACCAGGTTCAAATTTGTATTCGGAAGTCCAACTTTGACAACGAACTACTGTGGCTGGGTGAGTTTTGAAATAGGCCAACAAAATGTGAAAATGATCATTTTCATATTCTTAGGCAATTGATGATAACCATTAAAGCTTTTAATAAATATTAATGTTAGCGATGTGCTTAATATGATGGATATATGTCAATTTAATGCTAATCACATTAATTATTTGTACTTATTTGTACTTTCTGCTAACATTCTTAACCATATTTTTTTGCTAAAATCACCATGTTATATGCTTGTGTTTGTCAGAATATTATGTGTGTTTGGATTTTGCTTTCCAATGTGATCTGTTTATGATTGCAAACTGTGTAAGATGTAAAATGAATTTCTAGCATTTGCATAGAGTTTTTTATATTTTCTACCCAGTCTTATGAGAGGTTGACTGTAGACTTATGTACACTTTTCTGATATTCGGACTATTCATCTATCCCCTTTGGAAATGCATCTCACAAGTGCACTTGATCATGCACGAGTCACCCTTGTTGAATACTTCTACCTACTCCAGTAACATAGTAGTTCACAACAATAATGCTTATTGAAATTCATCTACCATGTGTCGCATGGACAAATTGTAATTACAGATGTTAATATATGACATTGTTCTGTTTGCCTAATATTTTTGTAGTAAAGCATGTATAGATTGTGCACTTGCATATGCTCCATCAGGCTTCTTACTTCTTTTTGTCAGGTTTTGGCCTCAGAAGATGAGCAGGATGCATTATCAACAGACGTTGATGATCTTATTGAGTCTGAAGATAGCGAATGTATTAGTGGAGATGAAGAAGACGTGTTTAGGAATCTTCTTTCACGAGCAGGTTTCCATCTGACATACGGAGATAACCCTTCCCAACCGCAGGTTACTTTCAGGGAAAAGCTTCTCATGGATGCTGGTGCAATTGCTGGATTTCTGTCTGGTCTGCGTGTTTATCTTGATAACCCTGCTAAAGTCAAGCGCTTGCTTCTTCCTACCAAAATATCTTCAGGTGGCTGCAGTAATAAGGATGCTTCAAAGGGTGATGTCAATTCTCCAAGCTTGATTAATTTGTTGATGGGTGTTAAAGTTTTGCAACAAGCTATCATTGACTTACTCCTAGATATTATGGTGGAGTGTTGTCAACCATCAGAAGTGAGAACTGGGTATGATTCTTCTGAAGCAAGCTCAAAAAATTCTCCTAGTTCTAATGAAGCTAGCAGTCCACCAGAACCCAGTGGTGATAATGAATTGTCAACAGAATATGCAACATGTGACTTTTATGAGAGATTGGGACATGAGGTTGAAGAAATCAAAGCAACTTATGGAATACAAAGCTCATTATTGAAAACATATGAGAGACACAAAAGTAACCAGGACCAATCCTTCTCTCCCCCTGAGACTTCTGCTGGCGATCAACCAGCAGATGATGTATTTATTGAAGTTCCTAAGGTAGTATCTTAATCACATCTGTAAGCTCTAAAAGCACTCAGGTTTATATTCTTTATTAATGTACTATAGTGTTAAATTCTTTTTAGACAAAATGGCCAGAGCAATCTGAGGAGCTTTTGGAATTGATTGTTAATTCACTGAACACCCTTGACAGTGCTGTGCCTCAAGGATGTCCTGAACCACGAAGGCATCCTCAAACAGTCCAGAAGATTATTCTTGTGCTTGATAAAGCTCCAAAGCATCTTCAACCTGATTTAATTGCTCTTGTGCCCAAGCTGGTTGATCCTTCTGAACATTCTATTGCTGCTTGTGCACTTCTAGACCATCTTCGGAAGCCAGATGCTGATGACTCGCTATGGTTACTGGTATTGTTCATTTCTTCATGGTCATGTTCCTGCTAATTTTATTCTTATTCTCTCTCATAATCTATGGACTTCTAGATAGTTTTCTGGAGAGAATTTTACTTTACACACATGTGGTCTTTTCTTTTCCTATTTTTCCTCTAATATTTCATCTTCTTTCTAGGTTTTTCGTACTCTATTTCAGTTGGAGTTTGAAAATGAGCTGGTGGAGCATATCCTATATCAGGTTTTTGAGCTGTTGACTGACTCCAATGATGAGCCTCTTGTAGCAGCAATGGGTTTTATTTTTAAAGCTGCATTGCAATGTCAACATCTTCCTCGAGCTGTATGCATTTTGTTCCTTACATAGTTTGATTAATCTCCACATGCTCTGTAACATTAAATACAAATGATAGACCCATTTTGATTCTCTTTTTTCCATGTAGGTTAAAACATTCCGTTTGAGACTTAAAAGCCTCGGTACTGAAGTTCCTCAATGTGTGCTGGATTTTCTGGCACAAACTGTGCATAGTCATGTTGACTTAGCTGAAGCCATTTTAAGTGGCATCGACTCTGATAGTGAGTTTGATGATAATTGCACCACATCTGATGGTTCTTATTCCTCTGTAGAAAATAACCTTTCGCCTGATGGGCATGTGAGGAATAATGATCAGGTTGTTCATGGATGTCATCATCACACCGATGTTTACATTTTGGTGGAGATGTTATCCATACCTGCATTGTTTGTAGAAGTTTCACAGGTTTTTGAAAGAGCTTTAACTAGAGGAGCCATGGGGTTGCAATCAGTTGCTCTGGTCTTAGAAAGGCGTCATTCGCAGAGATTGAATGCCAAATCTAGGTCTGTTGTGGATGATTCACAGAACAGGCAACACTTAGTAGATGCAGACTTTAATTCATTGTCCGTCCAAGAAGATGACTTCACATCAGTTCTTTCTCTCGGCGAAGTATTATCTCTTTCCACTGATACAAGAGTCCAGGACTTCGTGAGGATGCTTTATGCTATCATGTTTAAGATTTATGCTGAGGAGCATTACCGATTTAGGATGTTGAAGGGGCTTGTAGAACGTGCGACAAATATGTCCAATAATTGCCACACAGTTGATATAGATATGGATGTCTTGATATTTCTTGTCAGGGAGGAAGATGGAATAGCTAGACCAGTTTTAAACATGTTGCGTGAGGTTGCTGAAGCTGCCCAAGTTGACCGTGCCAACCTTTGGCATCAGATATGTGCTGTTGAGGATGAAAATATTCATCTTCGGGAGGAAAAGCAAGATGAAATTGTTAACTTTACTAATGAAAAAGCTTCTTTGTCACAAAAGCTAAATGAATCAGAGGCAACCAACAATCGTCTTAAGGTCTGTTATTTTTTGACCTACTGGCCTACATTCAGTTGTTTGCCCATTTATTTGCCCTCTGATTAATTTGTTGGTTATTTTCTTCAATGACAGGCCGAGTTGAAAGCTGAGTTAGACCAATTTGCCCATGAAAGAAAGGAACTAAATGAGCAGCTCTTGGAAGTTGAGAACCAATTGGAATGGCTTCGATCTGAGAAAGACGAGGAAATTGCAAAGCTCTCTGCTGATAGGAGAGTTCTTCAGGAACACCTTCATGATGCCGAGGCACAACTGTCACAACTAAAAGCCAGGAAGCGTGATGAGTTAAAGGTACTGAATGTTTGGTTCAGAAAGATAAACCATTCATTTTTCAATATTTTTTACTTGGCAGTTGCTTTTGGCTCATCTTTCAGATATTTGGAGCAAGATTTAAAATCTCGGCCTGTGCCAAGATTTCAGTCCCAGACCGGAACGATACGGTTTTGTTATCGTATTGTGCCGATACAATTTTGGTATATTTATTTATATATAGTAATTATTATGGTAGCAAAAGATGGAATCCACTACTCAGCGACCCCACATGGTCGGCCCTGACGATCATTTAAGGAGGTAAATTGGGAGGCTGTAGTTGGCTAGTGTAGGGAGGGCTTTTTTCCTTAGCTTTGCCGAGATTTGAACCCTTGCCCTATGGTAGCAACTCTACCCCGCACTAGCCAATTCAACCTGCCCCGAGGGCTATATATAGTAATTATTAGATAAATATGTTTATTGTGTATAATTTAAAAATAAGTTGTATATTGATTTTATATAAGT
>JBAMIE010000103.1:7916632-7930662 GCA_037177295.1 Kaempferia parviflora
TTCTTTGCTCAACCCTGCAGGTCAAGACTTCTTGCCTAGATTACCTAGGACTTTCCTGCACACTTCACAAACCATATTAGTACACCAAACAAGCTTAACTTTGAACCCTTTGCCATTTATCAAAATAAGGATCGATCTTGGTGCTTCCAGCACCAACATGATGGATGGACGTTCTCGCAATTTCATGAGGAAACATAAGGTTATTGGATCGATCAGTTGATAGATCCAGCTCTTCCCAATTGATCAATTAGGGAAGGTTATTTCCCGAGACGCGATGAGGGCGAAATCGATTGGTCAATCGATTACATAGGTTTCACAAGAGCACAGAAGCCAACTGGATTGATCAGTTGATTGATCCAGCTTCTTCAATCGATCAGTTGATCGATTAGATTATGACCGTAGTGACTCTGCAGGTTCAAAAATATGTGAACGTTGTAACGCCGCATACAACTTCTTCTTCTCCACTTCTTTAGCGATTCCCACCACCAATTTTTTAGATCTTAGGGTTGAAGTGTTGCTGCATTTCCAAGCTTCTAAGATGTGTTTGCAAGCTACAAGAGATCAACCAAGAAGAGGTTTTATTTGTATTTTTGTACATTTACTTCTTGTTTTGAGTTATATCTTGTGTAAGTTTGTATGAAACTTCTCTACCTCCGGAGTGCTTATGAGAAAGAGTGTTTTCTTAGTGGAGAGAGTGCTCATGTGTAGATCCTTGGATTAGTCACCTTTTCTTGAGGTGGATATCAAGTAAATCCTTGTGTTAGCATCGGAGAGTTGCTTCGAGAGTTTTCCACTACATTCATCACCATCTAAGCAACGAGCGAGTGAGCTATTCAACCCCCCTCTAGTTCTTAAGTGTTCCAACAAGTGGTACCAGAGCATAAGTTAATACTCAAGGATGAGCATTAGGATATAATGAAAAGGTATGACACTTTCATTGAGTACCATTTGACCAATAAAGATTTTAGGGTAAGTTTTTTATGTGTGTCAAAGGGGGGAGAATGCGTATGATCTAAGTTAAAGATTTTTCCATGTTTGAAATGGAGAGAATGAACCTAACTTAGACGTATTGTCAAAAAAAGAATTTTATTTTTAAAATTTTACTAATAAATAAGGGAGGTTTAGCATAAGATAAAATTATTGATATATGATCTAAGTTAGTCTTCTGATTGTAAAAATAATTATTTTTACTTTTAGATTTACTAATAAAATTAAATATTTCTAATAATATTTTATAAAAGAAATCTATCTTTTTTAAAAAAGAATAAAAAAACATAATTTATTTTTTAAAAATATATATTAAAAAATATTATTTATTTTAAAAAATATTAAGATCTTAATTTTCGTGGTTGAGATGACCCTTTAATATTCATATATACTTTTTAATTTTATTTATAGTTTTAAATTAATTAATTAATTAATTATATCAATTATAATGGACGGTTAAAATAATTACACTCCTGAGAGATTGATGGCCAACACGACGGCGGAGATCCAAAAGTGGCGCGGGTAGCCAAAGCCAGAGGAGTTGTTGGACCACAGGTCAGATCCTCTGTCTCAATATTATTATGTTCTCATATCTTTTTACTGATCGGACGGACCAAATCACATCTCAAAGATGCTGTGCACATCGAGGATATTGCATATATCTCGAGGATATTACAGCCATCCGATCGACGAGAGGACATAGGGACACAATGATATTGAAACAGAAGATCCAAAATAGTTGATCCGAAATAGTTGGACCGGTGCGACTGCATTGTAGACATGGCGGTGTTTGTGGAGGCATTGGGCCAGCAGATGGACGACATCGAGGCCAACGTCGGCCGCGCCAACTCCACCTCCTCCACCGCTGCCGCCGTGTTAACTCTCACCGTTATCCGTCTTGACAGATCACGCCGCCGTTGCTGTAATTGACATTACATTACTTCTGGTTTTCTTTGTATTATCCATGTAATCGAATTCACCAATCATCTTCTACAATTCTGCCACGTATTAGCCTAGTCAACCTTTGCCATCAACGAACGATAAAGGTTGGATTTTTCCCCCAATTCCTCTCGGCTGTTCCTCCATTCCACCAATCATCATGCCGCTCCAATCACTCTGCGGCGGCGGCGGCGGCGGCGGCGGAGGCAAGTTTACAGCAAACCCACGGCCTATCAAACCACCCTCTCTCTTCGCATCGCCTTCCCCGACCCCCAACCAAGTTCACTTCCCCCTCCCTCCTCCCTCCCTTCCCCTCCACCTCAAGGAGAAGATCCTGAGCCTCGAGGTGCTGGGCGTCGACGCCGGCCGCGCCCTCGCCCTCAACCCGGCCTTTCGTGCCGCCTCTCTTGACTCTGTCCACGCGATCATCTCCTTCCTCCTCTCCAAGGGCCTGCACCACAAGGACCTCCCCCGCATCCTCGGCATGTGCCCCTCCGTCCTCACCGCCTCCGTCCCCGCCGATCTCGCCCCCGTATTCGCCTTCCTCTCCCGCGACCTCGGCGTCGCCCCCGCCGACCACCGCCGCGTCGTCAACAAGTGCCCCCGACTCCTGGCCTCCAGCGTCCCCCACCAGCTCCGCCCTGCCCTGCTCTACCTCCGCCGTCTGGGCTTCCGCGACCTCGCGTGGCTCGCCCACCACGAACCCGTCCTCCTCGTCTCCAGCGTCGACCGCACGCTCATGCCCAAGCTGGACTTCCTCGTCGGCCTCGGGCTGAGCCAGAAAGACACGGCGGCGATGGTGCTGCGCTGCCCCGGGTTGTTCACCTTCAGCATCGAGAAGAACTTCAAGCCCAAGTTCGAGTACTTGGACAAGGAGATGGGGCGGCGGGTGGAGGAGCTGAAGGAGTTCCCCCAGTACTTCGCGTTCAGCTTGGAGAAGAGGATCAAGCCGCGGCACGAGGAGCTGTGCCGGAGGGGGATGCATTGGATGCCATTGCCAGAGATGCTGAAGAGCACCGACGAGGAGTTCAGGGAACTGATGGAGTAGAACACGCAGCTTTAGTAGGCTAAACAGCTCGTTGTACATGATCATTTGGTGTAGATAATTAATTATATTCTTCTCTTTATCCTGCATCTCACTATTCAAAATATATTTTCTAACCAAGATTGAAGAACAGAGAAATAACCGATATGTCTGGAGCAATTGCAGTGGCAGGATTCCGAATTTCAACTTCCCAATTTATTTTGATCATCGATAGAAAATTTTAATAGGACTGAACTGATCACCTCTCAAATTAATCTGCGTAAGGAGCTAAAAAAACAATCGTTTTAGTAGAAAAAAGTGCTGCTCAATTTCGAAAACAAAGGCATGAAGGGCATGAAATACACCGATGAAGAACAAGCTTCTAATTATGGAAAGACGAGGGGCTAAGAACCGAAAATGATGCCCCTCGAATATCTTGCCGAATTCGAGGGTGGTATGTGCAAATATTCCACCTCAGAGTACTTCTCACCTCTAGTTGGACAAAGTCAGTCTTGACCGCTCCCGTCCGCTACGGGGTTCGTCCTCTCCTTCTTCTTCGATCTGGGCTGCGATCTGGGAGGAGGAGATTGGCGTTGGAATTTTGGGGTTTCCTGTTGGATCTGTAGGCCTCCGATCGAGAGAGCTAGGTTTAGCTGCGGAGATGTTCGGAAGGGCGCCACAGAAGAGCGACAACACGCGGTACTATGAAATCTTAGGGGTGCCCAAGACCGCCTCGCAGGATGATCTCAAGAAAGCCTACCGGAAGGCCGCCATCAAGAACCATCCCGACAAGGGCGGCGACCCCGAGAAGGTGCCGATATTTCCTTCTTGATTAATCTATTTTCTTTTCTGCCCCTTTGCCTCTTCAGATCTGCTCTACTTTTTACTTTGTGAACTGGATCTGCCTTGGATAAGTTCGTTTTACCCTTGCCCGATCCGTCTCGAATTGCTTGCTTGATTCGACCTAGAATTATAACTTTCATGCGTTTACCTTGATTTTAGATGTAAGTCGTTTTTTAGATTAAAAAAAAAAGGTTCGTTTTTTCTACATGGTTATCAACGAAAATGATCCCATTATTTTGTAGCTACGCTCTGCTTTACATTCTAAAAATCTTGAGAACTTTGTCCATTGCATCTGCCAAAAGGAATCGAGCTCAATTTTATTGGTAAAGGATGTCGACATGGTTTCTCGCATTTACAATATGAGTGGAGATCTGATGGTGAAGGATGTCGACATTGAAAGATATGCAAAAAAAAAAAAAAAGGGCACGACGCCTAGAATTGGGAATGAGCCTAGTGAGATCGCACTCCCCGATGCTTATGTCAGACTAGATTTTGATGTATTAATTGTAAGAGGAAGAAGGAGAAGATTGTGTAACTCGCAACATTCATTGTCGTTATTCTTATAGATGCTGGACAGAACAACGTGTTCAACTGATTTGATCAAACTTCTCACTGCATAATTTACTTGGAACCAGTTAATTTCCTGACTTGTTAACCCACATGCTTAAAACTAGTATCTCAAATCTGTTGAGTGTGAACCAGTTAATTTCCTGACTTCTCTTCAAGTTGCACAGCGAGCCTATCTTCTTGTCCATCAGCTTCACTTTCCTATATTTCCTCTTTTAATCACAAAATTCTCCTCTTTTAATATGTGCATATTTCTTAACAGATTCCATTTAATATGTGCAAAATTCTTCAAATCATTCTTTTAATTATCAATCTACCTTATTTTAATATTATATTAATGCAAACTACTATGTCCTCTCATCACATATACACCGTGCAATTGGCCGACTGCCTATACCTACGCCTGAAATTTTGATTGTCTAGAACACTTGATGGTTGTAGAGTGATTTCCTTAAAAATGTTTGACATTTGGAAAAATCTGTGTTAGTTTATTGGCCGACTGAGCATTGAACTTTGATGTATCTTAGCATCTAAGATTGGGTCTGAATCAAATATTCCTGGCCTGCAATTCCCAAACCTCATCATCATTTATCAGAGGTCTGTGGATCAATTATAATTTATTGAATTAGATTATGTGTTTCTATCAGATAACTTCATCATCCTCTTTGGAAGTTGACACTTGGAATCGGAGGCTAATAACCTTTTTGTCTTGTAGCTAGCAAAAGTGGCCACTGTTGTTCGGTAATGGCTCTTTGGTATAGTGTTTTTTTTTCCCGTAAAACAAAAGAGAAATCCAGTCGTTTGGTTTTTGGACACAGAAAGTTCAAAAATAATTCTTCCAAGTTTCTTTTCAACATTGGTGCACTGGGATGGATGCTTATGCCTAATTTTTTTATTCAGGATTTGTCTTGCCTGTCTTGTGTCTATTTCTTGGAAATAAAATAATGATGGATTATTTATTTCTCTTTCAGTTCAAGGAGCTGGCCCAGGCTTACGAAGTGCTGAGTGATCCTGAGAAACGAGAAATCTATGATCAATATGGTGAAGATGCCTTAAAGGAGGGAATGGGTGGTGGAGGTGGTGCACATGATCCATTTGATATATTCCAGTCCTTCTTTGGTGGAAGCCCCTTTGGAGGTAAGTGATAAGCATTTCCTGGACATTGGTCAGGTTAATTATTCTCTTGTAGTTTAAAATTTTGAAATACCAATTAGTCTTCTTTTCTTCCATGCTGCTGAGGATTTTTTTTTTAATGCTCCCTTTTAGTTATCAAGTTCAACAAGTCTGTATGATGATCAATTTTTTGCTAACATATTTGTCTTATAGAATGACAAAACTGGTAGGGAATTCTTGTTGATCTTGGATAATGTGTTATCTTATCACCGTCTTTTTGTCACAGGAGGAAGCAGCAGGGGACAAAGGCAGAGGAGAGGGGAGGATGTGATCCATTCTGTCAAGGTTTCTTTGGAAGACCTTTATAATGGAACTTCTAAGAAGTTATCACTCTCACGTAGTGTCATCTGCCAAAAGTGCAAAGGGTGGGCTGTCTACTACTGCCATGTTATGGATTCTTTGACAATTGATTATTGCTCATTGATTCTTTTTGCACTCGTTCAGCAAGGGTTCAAAATCAGGCGCTTCCATGACATGCGCTAACTGTCAAGGATCAGGTATGAAGGTCAGTATTCGCCAATTGGGGCCTGGCATGATTCAACAGATGCAGCACCCATGCAATGAATGTAAGGGAACTGGTGAAATGATTAATGAGAAGGACCGCTGCCCAGACTGCAAAGGGGAGAAAGTCGTCTCAGAGAAGAAAGTGCTGGAGGTTGTAGTCGAGAAGGGTATGCAACATGGGCAGAAAATTACATTGCACGGGGAGGCTGATGAAGCGGTACGTGTTTTTTTATATATATAAAAAAAACAAACTTCATTTCATTTTTTTCCCAACATATTCTTTTAAACTAGATATCCTCTCTTGCACAGGATTTTTTTTTCCCCTTTTTGATTGAAATTGGTAATTGTATGCAGCCTGACACTGTTACTGGTGACATTGTGTTTGTCATTCAACAAAAGGAGCACCCCAAGTTCAAGAGAAAGGGCGATGATCTTTTTTATGAGCATACATTGTCCCTCACCGAGGCTCTATGTGGCTTTCAGTTTATTTTGAATCACCTCGATAGTAGGCAGCTACTTATTAAATCAAACCCAGGGGAAGTTGTCAAGCCTGGTGAGCTTCACTTGACCATCATGTGCATATTCTAGTCAATCTTCATGTTGATATATTTTTTTTTTTGGGCCTGTATTTTGAATAAAAATTGCTGACGCAGATCAATACAAGGCAATAAATGATGAGGGCATGCCAATGTACCAGAGGCCCTTCATGAAGGGGAAACTCTACGTACACTTTACCGTGGACTTCCCTGATGCTTTGGCACCAGAACAGTGCAAAGTTCTTGAGGCAGTGCTCCCCCCAAAGCCTGTGTCTCAGATGACGGACATGGAACTCGATGAATGTGAGGAGACAACATTGCACGATGTTAACATTGAGGAGGAGATGAGGAGGAAGCAAGCTCAAGCACAGGAGGCTTACGAGGAGGATGGCGATTTCCATGGAGGTGCCCAAAGAGTGCAGTGTGCTCAGCAGTAAGCTGTTACTGTGCTCTGGCTCTCACCACTTGATTTATATATATACCAATTTACTGGTAGACTTTATTCTTAAATCTAGCGCATGCTACTACTGCGCATGCAGGATCATAATCATCTTTTTCATTCAGCTTTAAAGCAAATTGATGGACTAAGTAACTGGCTTCCATTTATATGTTATCGATCCCCCTGTTGTTTGCAAATTTTGTTGATCAATTAATGTGGTACAGCTAAACATGCTTAAAACTTGCAGTTTTGTTATTCGATCAGAGAATGATGACAAACAAACGACATTACTGTGGCATAAATCCAGTCAGTATGGCAACTGAAGTAAATATTATGTAAAGAAGATGAATTTATGTCCAATTATATTCATTTGTTCTATTTGTTCTAAAACTAAAACCACAAGATCTCCTATATTTTCCAACAAAGTAAAAGATAAATTCAGCAGCAGTTGTCCAAATACACGTACACATCAAACTTCCTCCAGCTCGTTCTATAGCAACGCCATAGAAGCTCATGACTTAATTTGTGGTCTCAAATGTCAAGATCTCATTCAGAGATGTCTAAGGGCTTGAAGTACTTGCCGTCTAAAAGGTATGCGCCGATCGCCAGGCGGACTGCCCAAACATCCTTCGGCTTCCTCGCTATAATCCTGCACCACCACGATGACGATGACGACGACGACAAACAGTTGGAAACGCATCGAGTTCGGCCTTCTTCGTTTTTCATACTTAACTTTTTTATCTGCCTAATTTAATTAATTAATTAATTACCTTCCGACGTCGCCCTCCTTGACCAGTCCAGAGTTGATCTTGAGCGACGGCATGGGGGTGGCGGTCTTGAGTGTCGGCGGCGCCTCCACGACAACGATCGGGGAGCCGACCGTGAGTTGCTTCCCCTCGCTGCTCGCTGAGTCGAGCTGACATCGAGCGCGCAAAGAAGGATAACCAAAGCGGAGCAGCGCGTGCATGGTCATTTTCTCCTAATTTTTCAGACAAGGATAAGGATAAAGGGAGGGAAGATATAGGAGCAGATTTATACGATGGGAATTGAGTAGATATATTCTCACGAGTGGTGAAGCCATCAGCTGGTGGGGATGAGGCCGGGCTGAACAAATTTTTGATGATATTTTTTATATTCTTGTGAATGAAACTTTATTTCAATACACAATTATAAATGTTTTTTTTTTTTTTTTGAGACAGAGATGTAACAAATTTTAAGTTTGAAAATTTAGTCGTACACAATTTTATTTCATATATATATATATAGTAAATTTTGAATTTATTTTTCGATAAATATAACTACGTATATTTATATTAAATCACTTATAAATTATTTTTAAAAACTTTGTTTTCTCTTTAAGAGACATTTTATACAATATGTGATAACTAGTGGATGTATTATTGGTGACTTCTTCGAGCTAGGGGAGCAAAAATAAAGCAATAAATGTCTTCAGAATAATGGTGCAACGGTTTATTCTTGATAATTAATTAGATATAGAATGAAATTTTAGCTATAGTATAATGTAGGGATCTTTTTGTGAGTGGGGTTATAACTTTAAGAACATTGACCCTTTAGATGAGTCTCCGCGAATGGTTTTTGATTTATTCTATCAGTGGAAAATTTACATGAGACTGAACGGTCACCTCTAGAATTAACCAAATAAAAAAAAAAAAAAAACAAACGATTAAATATTTTCTATCTAGTTGTTAAATTTCATTGATTATTTACATTGACTGTAGTTGTGATTTTATAAAGGTAGATCCGCTACCTTAGCTGTCCCTTAGTATATAGACATTAGATGCATGGTGGAGTAAACTCTAAGTCATCAATTTCTAAAAATCAATCTCTAACTATTACACTAGAGATGTCATATACATATCGTCTATGTTACACATTGGAGAAGTCTTCTCGAGGTGGTGCGATGGTTAAGGCATGAGAGCTTGCCACATGAGGTCTAGAGGTCGAATTTCGACGCGTCTGAGCATATACCTCCCCCATGTCTTGACCATTTGCACTTGTGGCTAGTAGCCACACGTGAGTTACCTCTTCTGTGTTGATCTTAGGACGGATTGACTCTGGGATAGATTGACGAGGATACTAGATGAATATATTCACTTTTTACCACATGTTACACATGGTAGAAATGTAGTTTGTGATTTTATCATTTCATTTTGAATGGTTGGAAAAGCCACGAGAACGTGGCCTCGTTTCTTTAGCATAACATGGTTTCTTAGAAATATATATTTTAAGTTCTCTCGATACATTAAATAAAAATATATTATTTTTATAAAAATCTCTTGTACTTTTCTTGAAAATGCAAATCTTTCCTCAAATTTCCTTAGAAAAATCAAGTATATATAAACCTTGCACCATGCTCAATTCTGGCGATGTGAACCAAAAAAAAAAAAAAAAAAAATTGAGGAAGAACACTTGAAAAACATAAAAATCCTAAACGACCTCATCCAAACTAAAGATACCTCATCTGAGCAACTAGTTTCCAACTTGAAGTTCTGGGTAAGAACCTGATCCTCCAAATTTCCTTCAAAAAATGTGGAATTGCCGTATTAACAGCTCTCACATAATTATCCCATATTGATGGAAGGAAATTTATTAGGAGCACAGATGTTAAAAGCAAGCACGACGTGAAACAATGGATTCCTAGATGTTCCAAACTTTGTTTAAAATAAAATTAATCGTGAACCTAGAGTGACCAGTACTCCAGTTCTACGAAAGTTTTCTACCGACTGTCAGGGTAAATTAGGAAAGTGCACATGGAGGTCTATCCTAAGAGCTAATATTCTCAGGTCTACTACCCATTAAAGAGAAAATTTTCAATAATACATCACAGTTGAATCTCAAATTCTAAATCTCTGACTTATCACATAAGGGCTAACCGACATCTGCTCTGGGCCCTCCCTCCAAACTTCCTTCAATTTCCATATGATTGTTGCACTAGCATGCTATTAGGTGAATCCCATGATCAAATTATGATTTGACCAATCACAAAACAACCGAAGGATGGTAGACGCCCCAAACTTGTGTGATGGTAACATTCAAGTTCAATCCCCACTCAAAGCACACGCATCTCAATTGAATGACTGAACAAGTTGGAGTGCCATGTTAAGAGAAGAGCCATCTTACTTTTTAGATTTATTTGGTGGACTGAATTAATTAATGTGATGGTAACCGTTTGCCTATCTCAGAATTAATTGAATACTTGGTATTAAAAAAATTTACAAAAACAAAAATGGATGAGTTAACTAGATGAAACAGGAAAGGGATAGAATATCTATTACTTTAATAAATCTAATTGGAAGGAAACCCAACAAGAAATTTAAGAATTCTCTAATGTGAGTTCTAACCAAAAATTATGAGTGTAATCCACAGAAGAGATAACTTCTTGCCCATGCATGGAGGCAACTCTAGCCTTTGGCAGAGGGAATAACAAAGCATACATAGCCTTTTGAGCCAAACAACCCCTACCAATATCTTATATCTATCTATATATATACATGTGGCAACCATGTCTCCCAAATCCATCCACCCACAGATTTATTCAAGTTCGCACAGGAAACAATTAGATTTGCGCTCATCCAGAAGACAAAAGCCATGTCTGCTCTTCGATCTTTCGTGGATTTTGAACCTACTTCTGAGTGGGTTCATGAAGAAGCCTTCACAACTTTTCTCATTCATCTCCCAGGTAAACCTTACAATCATGCTAATTTCCTTCATCGATCCACTTGGTATTGTATGTATGTATGTTTTGATTGATTATCGTAGGATTCAAAAGGCACCAGATCAAGGTGCAAATAACCAACACCAATCAGATTAAGATAAGCGGTGAAAGACCTCTAGACGATCAACATTGGAGCCGGTTTGTGAAACAAGTTCCATTGCCAGAGCACTGCAAGGCAGCAGAAACCCGAGCCAAGTTTGAGAATGGGGTGCTACATGTTAGGTTTCCAATTGCTCAAGTTGCGCCATCTACAACTACAACAATGCACAAATCACCGTCGTTGCCAATGGAGAAGGCAGCAACTGAACTACGTGAGAAGACACAGCTAGAAGGAGGAGATGGTAAGAGTAGGAAAGCAGTACCTGAAGAGGAATTTCTACCAAAGGAACAGAAGCAGCCTGCAGAAGCCAAAGAAGAGGTGATTGGTCAGAAAGAACAGCCCAAGGAAAAACCTCATGAAGAAGGCAGATCAAATAGTGAAAAGAAACAGGGCCAGCAGACGAGTCCAGCACTTAAAACAGATGATACATCTAGTCAGGAAAAGGAAACAAAGCGACTAGAGAGCATAAGTTTTCCAGGTTCCAGCAGCAAAGGTGGCGAGATGATGGCAAAGTACAGTATCAACAACCTTCTCATGGAATTCAGTACTCTGACAAAGAAGAAAGTGTTGGTGAGCGTCGCTGCTTCCAGTTTAGTTTTACTTGGCATTGGATTGTATTTCATGTATAAACAAGAGGACAAGTAAACTAGGTCGATGTCTGATTGTCTTCAGCTAAGAACACCTCAAATTGCATAGATGTAAGACAGTTATACAATTAATAAGACTGGGAGGACAATGCCCTAAAGAATTCTGATCATACTTGACTGATAAGATGAAGGAAAAGCCCTTTAATTTCTAAAAGAGTAATGATACGCAACGTGAATTTTCAACGTGAAACCTAACGTGAATGACGTGGACATCCACATCTAGCTGACCGATTTATTTTTTTTCTCTCCCATTTTTTTTCTTAAAGCAAGCTAGCCAGCCAGCCAGCCGGCCAACCAAGTCAGCTAGTCAGAGCTATGCTTACATGGATATCCACGTCATTCACGTTGAGTTTCACGTTAAAAATTCACGTTGTGTATCATTACTCTTTCTAAAAATATCCACCAGTACCAGAGACTAGGAGGACAATGTCTAAAACCATGAAAATTGTACAATAAATTGAAAAGGCAAAGTTTTGAGCCAATATGCTTGCTTCTATTTGACACAGCTATATTTCTGTCCAGCCAAGGCCATGTTTACAGATAGCTTCTACTCAGTAAATAAAATCCAAAATACTCTTGAACTGAATTTGCAAAAGACAAACACTCCATTTTAGAAGGTTTGGGGATACTAAAACTTGCATAGAAAGAAAGTGGTTGTGCAGGCCTTGAAGGAAGTTAGAGATTCATGTTTCATTAAACTAATTGTTCAGAAAAGACTTTTTGATTATTCAATTTTTCTTTTGTTTGAAGAGCATCAGAGAGAAAACAAAGCAAGTGTAGGTAGATGCAGCCAATGATTGGATTTCCCATGATAGTAAACCTAACTAAGTCCAATCAACACCTAACACATGTTCTAGAAGAAGAAAAGTCAGTTTTGTAAATTTATAAGGGACATCCTTGATTTGCTGTCATTGGTAACATTTCGAATCAGAATTCAAGTGATGAATCTTTGAATTTTTTTCACTAAAAATGTGTTTCCTATGAAGGAAGGCAAGAAGGAAATAAAATGACAAGTTTTTCCTATCAATAATTTCCTTTTATTTTCTTTGGCGGAAATGAGAAAAGAAAAAAACAAGTGAAATTTTTTCTCAGTTTTCCTTATTTTTACATGCATTGGAATTTAAATCTGAACTTTAAGAAATTTATTATTTTCTTTTCAAATATGTGTGAATAATGTTTTTAATAAATAAAATTTAAAAATTCAAGTTTTTCACCATCTTCTTTTCTATAAACCGGGCCTAAGGTTCATTTTACCTATTGGGAGAAAGAGAGAGGCGTGCAATCCATCAAACTTCTATGGTAAAAAGTGATAACCCTCACCCGGAGGCTCTAAGATTGCCTCAAGTATATTGGAAGGGAGTAAATCATAGGGATCATTAGTTTAATTGGGTAGAGGAGAGAAAAGGAGTAAATGGGTTAGGAAGGAACAAATTCCCAACGTTGTTTTTTTTTTTTATATAATCGAGGTATCTTCGATCCAATTAGTCTTGGAGCTGGACGACTCTACTTCACAGATCGGCCATCAGACAATCTAGAAGAGCGTGTAGCTTCTCACCCAACCGCCAACGCCCTAGATTTTTCATTTTATTGGAGGAAAATGCCCTGCAGTGCGCCCTACAATACGCCATAGTTCTAATCCAAAACTCCCAATTTTGTGCATCTACTAAACATAAACCACAAGATTGATTAGATGATAATAAAGTGAATAATCAAATGTTGAAATCTATATGAAATTCCTCTGAAATACTGATAGAAACCTAATGTTAGATTCACAATTGTTCATATATCTAAGATATCGAGAATTTGAGGAAACATATAGCATAAATTCATTTGATAAACGTGCTAGCAAAGCTGTGAGTGCATGAAGCTAGACATGATAGAGCTCTAACATACACTTTGTTTACTCATTTGGCATCTTGTTATGAACCCAAAGGATTGGAATAAGTGAATGGCGTAATTTTACTCCAGATGTTTACTTACAAATGTCAGATTCTTCATCATCGGAATCACACCAGTTATTCCTATCAACTTTAATATAGGGAACAGGTTTTTCTTCTGACTTCAGCAGCCGTTTCCACCATGCCTTTTCCTCTTTCTTGATTGAGCAAATTATGTTCCTCATCCTGATTTTTGTTTTACTAGCTGGCCTGAAATAAAATTGAAGGAGAAAATGACAAACAAAAGAACTCCACAAAATGATCCATGTATCAGAATCTTTGATAGTAAAATAAATTTGGAGACAAACTCATGGTAATCTTGCCATTGTACATGCAAATATATAACACCTAAAAATCCCTCCATTTCAGAATACATCAATGATACGGTGGTAAGTATTGAAAGCTGTCACGGATGTAAAAATAAGGTTAATCGGATGTTAAATTGGGCCAAAGTCAAGGGAGGTCAATGACCATTCATTTTCGGCCGACCTGACCGACAGAGCCGATCGAGCCGACCAATCTGACAAAGCCGACTGAGCCGACATAGCCGACATAGCCGACCGAACCAACAGAGCCGACCGAGCCGACCGAGCCGACC
>JBAMIE010000103.1:7935164-7948916 GCA_037177295.1 Kaempferia parviflora
ATTTAGTTAGTGACCTTAATTTTGTGGACTTATTTAATTATTTATCATATTGATAAGAACTTTATTAATGAACATATTTCATAAATTTTATTCGTGAATATATACACAATCTTTATTCATGTGGCAAAAATGGCGATTCGCTCGCTCCGAACGCCTCTGCCAACTGGTTCGTGGGCCAATACGTAGGAGGTAACACCTCTGCCAACCCGTTCCTAAGCCAATACGTAGGAGGTAACGCCTCTGCCAACCTGTTCCTGGATCAATACGTAGGAGGTAAATCACAGGTGGCTACTAGCTATTAGTGCAAATGGTTAAAGCATAGGTAAGGCATGCTCGAACGCGTCGAGTTTCGAACTCAAAACCTTATGTGACAATCTCTCATGCCTTAACTATCGCACCGCCCCGAGGAGAGCTACACAATCTTTATTCATAAACATTAACAAACTATATATATATATATATTTAAAATTTATGCATTTAGTTTAATAAGTTATTCAAACTGATTAATTTGATTGACCTTGCATATATATTGAATTAACATAAATAAATTTTTATCGAGCATCAAACTTCTTACAAATACTTAGTTCTTTTATAGCCCAAATACGTCTTTTCAAGGTGGTGTGATAGTTAAGACATGGGAGATTGTCATATGAGGTCTCAAGGTTGAAATTCAGCGCGTTCGAGTATGCATCCCCCATACCTTAACCATTTGTGCTAATGACTAGCCGTCATCGTGATTTACCTCCTCCGTATTGGCCCAGGAACAAATTAACAGGGACGTTGGAGGCGATTGAATCACCTTTTCCCACAAGTTTTACTGGCTCTTGAGTTTATGGGATCAATAACTTATAGGATTAATACGATTAAATCACATTCAACAAGTTTAGAGAGTTTAATGTACTCAATAATTTAGAGTGGTTGAACGAGACTCTGCAGGCTCTGCAGGATCAGTTCTACCAGTCCGCCCCAGGACCAACATGAGGGAAACAAATCAATGTAACTGAAGCGACAAGTGGATTAGAGTGGGGAGGTTGTCTAGGGTACGCCCCTCACACTCAATAATTTAGAGAATTTATACTTGGTTGTTATGAAAAACTAATGATGATGGCGCTCATTGAGAGGTAAGATGAGCATAACACACTTGTCGTCCCCACGGGAGGAACTGATGGCTAGTGCATGAGGTGTTGCCATCAATGAGATCTGGGGTCAAATCCTGGCAA
This sequence comes from Kaempferia parviflora, assembly GCA_037177295.1. Lineage (NCBI taxonomy): Eukaryota > Viridiplantae > Streptophyta > Magnoliopsida > Zingiberales > Zingiberaceae > Kaempferia > Kaempferia parviflora. Next base: position 7,936,385 of record JBAMIE010000103.1, read on the forward strand.
AGTCAGGTACCTGCCCTCCCTTATACACTAGTACTGTCTGGGCTAGTAGCTTCCGTAATTTATCTCCTTCGTGTTGGTCCTGAGACAGATTAGTGGAGGCGTTGGGGATAACTAATCCGCCTTTTACAACCAATTGAGTGACACACTTGTCAAATTGGGTACAAATCAATTCTTGGAGATTTCATCATCCTGGATTAAGAATTCAATTTTAATACCATTTGACACAACACAATAAAGCAATAAAGATATGAAAATTATTGATTCTAAAAATAAAAAACTATATTAATTCAAATATTTATCGAGTGTATAAAAAACTCCCTTTGTAGTTTCATAACATAAGCTAGTCTTTATAAAGTAATAAACTTCACTAATAAAACACTAATTATGCTAATAAAATTTGACCGACTTTTGTAAAATTTTAATTTTTTTTTAACAAATTATAAAAATTATAGACTTAGAGAACTTTTAATAAGATTAAAATTTTGACTGCATTACTAATATTGGAATTATAACTTTGCTCTCACTGTAAAATTGCAATCTAGGCAGCAAAAACCTCTCAGTCCCCTACCAATAATCATTACATGAGCAATGACCATCTTTGAAATGGTGGAATCGACTCCGGTCCCTAATAATCACTAGCCTATTATATGTAAAGGATACAAATTTCGCAAACTTGTGGCAATCGACACAGGTTCGGAGATTCTTTGCAATCCTTAATGTCCTACCCGGATATGTTGTGAGGATTCCAAAAGCTATGGCTAATTTTTCACTGTGACAAGAGAGTGCTCTTCCTTTATCCTCCATATCCATATCATGCAACTCAGATGAAACATTTGCGACATAACCAACTTTCTTCAACTGACGAGTTATCTCACCAAGCATCCGATAAACCTCTCCCTTTCGGGGATGTGAATCATCATCTACTATGAACTCATGAACCTCTCCATTCAATTCTATAGTGCTGCAACCTGGACTAGTATGAATCCCCTTATCCTTCATCAATTTCCTCACTTCTGCTACCCTTTCCCAATTACCAGCAGATGCATAGGTATTCAGTAGCAGGACATAGTCTCCAGCTTCTTGTGCTTTTAACTCAACAAGATGCTCTATTATGCGTTCCCCAAGTTCGGTGTTGCCATGAATCCTGCAAGCTCCAAGAAGGGTCCTCCAGGTTCTAGCATCCAACCTAACACATTTCTCCTTTGCTATGAGTTCATAAGCTTGATCAAGCAAACCAGCGCGCCCCAAAATATCAACCATGCACCCATAGTGACATACGTTTGGAGCTATTCGATACTTGTCTCTCATCATGTCAAAGAAGCTCGATCCCTCATCAACAAATCCACTGTGGCTACAAGCTGAAAGAACTCCAGTAAAAGTGTGCTCATCAGGAGTAACACCAGCATTTTGCATTGCTCCAAATGCATCAATAGCATCCCTCCCATACCCATTCATTGCCAACCCTGAGATCATCGCACTCCAGCTGACTACAGTTTTATGTGAAATTGCATGAAACACATCATAAGCTTTGTCCACGCATCCACATTTCGAATACATTGCGATGAGAGAATTCTGCACGGTTGGAGTGAGATCGTAACCATGTCGAGAAGCATACTCATGAATGCGCTCCCCAAAATCAAGGGCCCCCAATTGCCCACACACTTGAAGCAAAATCAGGCAAGTGACATCGTCCGGCTCCAGTCTATTTTCTGAACTCAGCATTATGTCGAACAGGTGCAATGCATCCTTACTTCTGCTGTTATCAGCGTAACAAGAGATCAAAACATTCCATGCCACGGTATCTCTAAAGGGCATTTCGTCGAACATCCTTCGGGCGTCCTCGCACTGATTGCACGAAGCATACAGCGCCATCAAGGAAGTGAGCAGGACAGAATCGGCTTGGTGGCCTTGACGAATCACTCTGCAATGCACCTGCCTGCCGCCAGGCAAGGAGCGGATGCTCGTGCAGGACTTGAGAAGGAAGGAAGAGGAGAAAGAGTTGCCACGGACGCCGAGCTTGCGCATGCGGTTGTAGAAGGTAAGAGTCTCCGCGTGGGAGCGGCTCTCGGCGTAGCCCCTCAAGAGGGCGTTGCACTGGTAGACAACGGGCCGCCGGATTTGACGGAAGACGAGGCGGGCGTAGTCGAGGTCGGACACGGGGGCGAGGGCGGCGCAGGAGAGGAAGGCGGTGGAGACGGTGGGGTCACTGACGAGGCCGGAGCGGAGAAGGTGCGCGTGGATTTGCAGGAGACGAGACTTGGTGGAGCAGGAATTGATGAGGAGGATGCAGTCACCGGAGGCGGCAGTTGGGGATCTGCGGTCGGGTTGGTGACCCAGCGGAGATAAGTTCGAGCACCGGCGATTGAGGAGACAGAGGATCGGAGGAAGGGGACGGTGGTGGAAAAGGTGCCTGGGCTGTAGGAAACGGGATAAAGCCATGGAAGGAGAAATGGCTGGAATTGCTCCGTTTGTTTTCTCCCGCCAATTCGTCAATTTATAATTTATTTTAGGGGAAATTTCAATTACCCCCATTGTTTGGGAAAACTTCAAAATGAAAGACAATTTTTCTTTCAAATCACAGGATTCATTTTAATATTTTTCAAAATCTAAGGAGTAATTAACATTTTCCTTTTATTTTAAAACTAAGTATTGAGGGTCAATTTAACGTAATATAAAATTCTTAATTTTTTTCTAATGGAAGATAATTTTGGAATGTTTTTATCGTAATAAATGATAATTTCTTTTTATAGAATGGAATTAATTACTTCCAAAATTAATCAATTTAAAATTTAGATACCTCGAATCTAAAACAAACTATAATTTCCATTTTAAATGGGAATCTATTTTTTTAGATTTAAATTCCATATTTATTTTAATCCTAATTTCCTTATATATGTATATATTTTAAAATATTTTTAATTCCCCGCGCGATGCTGTTTTGGAAAATAAAATTAAAAATAAAAATTGAGGTCTCCCTGAGCCTTCCCATTATTATCGATGTTGCCTGCCTATTCGAGCTTGATACAAAAATAGGGTTAAAGAGGGAGGGAAGAGAACGGGGAGATGTAGATGGCGATCATCTATGCTTTGGTGGCGAGGGGATCGGTGGTGCTGGTGGAGTTCAGCACGGGGACGAACACCGCCAGTGCGGTGGCACGGCAGATCCTGGAGAAGGTTGCCGGAACCAACGACACCCATGTTTCCTACTCCCAGGATCGCCACATCTTCCACGTTAAGCTCGCCGACGGTATAACCGTCCTCTGCGTCGCCGATGAGACCGCCGGAAGTGAGTCCTCCTCTTCTTACCTCCCTCCCTCCCTCTAATGGTTTTTTTTCTTCTGTAATTTTAATCGAATTGGAGAAGGAACTGGGGGTGGGGGGATGATTGGGATTGGATAAATAATGGAAGTAGAATATCCTCAATCAGTCACTATGAACAAGAAAATAGCTCAAATTTCAAAAGATTCTAGGTTGTGGTTTGAATTTAAAATCTTCTCAAAAAAATTTTTCACAAATACATTTTTTTTAAATGTAAATGATGGCCATGATCTAGGAATTAAAGATTTGTAACTTTGTAAATCTCATAAACGAATGTAACTTTTAGCTTCTCAAAGTTGATTTGTAACGTTTTACTCTGCATCTTGGAAACTAGGGACGCATCTGGGGATTGTTCAGCTCTAATAGTTAAATTTAATGAAACTCATAAGCATAATTAACTGAGGAAACATCTAAAAAATGCTCAACAGTGATGAGGATATCTAAATCTAGTGATACTAAATTAAGATGCGCTAAAGATTCAGATTTGTTTATCAATAATATTAAAGTTTATCATTAGTTAAGGATCCCATGACTATTCATTATCAATTATGTAGGACTTAAACTAAATTAGAAGGCTTGATTTTAGTTTCAATGGAGATTAAATAAAGACAGAATTGAAAACTAAATTCAGTTTGAATTGCATTTTAAATTGTTATGATATGGTATTTTTACCTTTATAATACACACAAAATTTACACTTTTTTAACGTATAAGTGATGATTTTTTTTATTTTATGTTTTTTATTTTAGTATGCATATGTTTTTGAACTGATTTTAACTTAGTGGATGAACTTGGAAATTTATCATATTAGTTCCAGACTTTAGAAAATTTTAGAGATCATTTTAAGCTCAAACTGTACTTAGAGAAGATGTAATTTACTCAACACTAAAGAAACTTACCTTGTTACTAAACAGCATGTTGTTTGAATCAGGATGAAGCTGCGCATGGGTTATTCTTTATAACCTATTCTTCCAAAGTTGGAATTAATTAAACACATACCCATCTAATTATGACTTATGACTCTAGCATTAGAGGTTAAACTTAACTAGAGTTGTACGGTAAAATCATCTACCCACAAAGGATCTCGTTGGATTTCATGTAAAATGAGCGAGCAAATCAGCAACTTTATTCCCTTCTCTAAACGTAGACTTTGTGTTTACTCATGAAATTCTTAAACAAGACTTGTAAGTCTTTAGCAAAATTAATTATGGTCCATGGAGAATTTTGCCTCTGCTAAAAAAGCACTAGACTTACTGCATATATCTCAATTTAAACACATCAGCATCCTACTTGATTTGTTGATTGGAACCGGTTTAACAATCTGCTGAAGATAAATTTGGACTTTGTCAACCTGCATGTTACCATATCGTCAGATTAATCCTTTCATCAATTTCTACTAATTAAATGGATAAGTTGGTAGTCTTCTCATATCAATCATCCTTGGATAGTGGCTTCCTCTTATAATTTTTTAATGATTACATGCCACCACAATCATGACTGATTTTTGAGTTTTATACCATTTGTTTATAATAGGGACATTTCCCAATCCAAGGTTATTAATAGAGATAAAAGAAATAGATGAGAATATTAACTAACATACAGGGAAAATGATAAGAAAAAGTGCATACTATGAAGCTGTTTTTTGTTTGTTTGTATTTTGCCACTTATTTAACACAAACCATATCCTGCCTCTGAACTTTTGAATGCCACTTGCAGGGAGAGTTCCTTTTGCATTTCTTGAGGATATTCATGAAAGATTTGTAAAGACATACGGTCGTTCTTGTCACACAGCTCTTGGTTATGCCATGAATGTTGAGTTTTCCAGAATCTTGAGTCAACAAATGGACTACTACTCAACTGAACGTAATGCAGATAGGATTAATCGCATCAAGGATGAAATGAATCAGGTATTCGAGTACTCAAATTGATATATATTTTATAGCAATGTTTTTTCTTGCTTGTGAAATAAACTGCTTCTCTTGAAATTGTCAGTTTATTGTTAAGATGTTCACTAGTAATTCTAGTTTCTAATTCTATGCTATCAGAAACATATTAATTAACACATGTAATGTAGGTGCGTGATGTTATGATAGAGAACATTGACAAAGTATTAGAACGAGGAGAGCGACTGGAATTGCTGCTTGACAAAACTGCAAACATGCAAGGAAACACTATTCGCTTCAAGAAACAATCTCGTCGTTATAGAAATGCTCTTTGGTGGCAGAATATTAAGCTCAGGTAAGTAGTTTTCTATGACTAGGATCTTCCCTCAAGGGTCGTCCTTTTTTTATGATCAACAGTAGGAGCCTCTCTAATTCTTATTAGAATGCATTTACTCTTGATTTTTCTTTATTTGAATAGAATTTGATAGTTTTCATGATTCTCTATAGAGGATCCAACAACAATAACACACCTTAATTAACTCCCAACAATCTGAGGTTGGATGTAAGTTGTCAGGTCTTGGAGACTATAATCATATAATCTGTTTGGCTTTGGAACCAAAATCATAAAAACAATTTGTTTCCAAAATCTATCTATTTCCTAGCTTCCCTGTATATCTAATTAAGATCAAAATCTCCTGTTAATCTTTTGCAAGATAACATACTTTATATAAATTTAACTTTTTTACTTGAAATTCTGAAGAAAGACCATCTAATTCTGTTTAAAGTAAAATTTAAATGTTGCCTCCTATGATTTTTAACATTCCTTTTATTCGATAACAACAATACACCTTTAAATTGTGAGTTTATAGAAGAAATGCAACATTTTTTTCCCTTTGTTCTTCATTTGCATGATCTCTAACAATCTTGTATTAGGCTATTTAAATAAACTGCTAATGCAACAATTATTTTCCATAATTTGATCCTTAATCATATATCTTAAGAAATTAAAGTAGTTGATAGTATGAACTTCTACTGTGGCTTTAACTTGCTTTCTTTGTCATAATAGCATTTTATGATACAACTTTTTTTTCCTTGTAGAGCTATGCTGGTCCTCGTTCTCCTCGTTATAATTTATATAGTAGCTACGTATGTATGCAATGGCATAACTCTACCATCCTGCATCAGATAGAAGGAGCTTCTTTTTCTTTTCTACTTGCCGTGTAAAACTTGTATAACCGCGAATCTGATTGTTAAGCATATTCGTTTCATTTCCCCCCTGTATTGTCATTGTTAGATAACATATTGTTTTTATGGATTTCAAGGCTGTCACATATAATTTTTATCTCAACATTTGTATGATCACTAGATTTCAAGATTGTATTCACTTTGATCAGCATAGTCAATTGAGACGTGCAACTCAAATTTCGTGTAATCTTTTAGATGTGATGGTTAAATTATGTTAGTTCTAATCATTTGTGGATTAACTATATGACCTTATTCTTTTATGAACTAAGATTCATCATATACTCTATCAAGACCAAACACAACCTGAGCATGTAGTTTTCTAATAAATTAATTCAATTGGCTGATAGAATTCAAGCTCTTCCATCAAAACTAGCACTGTTAAGATTAGAGTGTGATGGCTATTAAAGTCGCAAATGAGAAAACCAAATCAAACATAATTAATACTCATCTTAAGTAATATATCTAGAACTGCTTGACGATTTTTTTTAACATATACAACTGGTACATTTCAAATGGATAGTGATGAGAAGAAAAATAAATAAAAGGCTAATTAAAATAAATTTTATAAAAAATATGCTGCAATTATAATTAAATTATTATTTATTAAATTATTGTTTAATGATAATAACAATTAATATTATTGTAAAAAAACTCTGCTACTATTCTTTGCTATCGCATAGTTTACAGTGTTTAAATCAAATTATTTATATATATTCAACAATCCTGAACTAGCTTTAAATGAATTGATTGGCTCTAAATGAATCAAACATCTATTCATAAGTTTGGTGTTCATTTAATAAGAGCTTATTTATATTCAAATATACCTCATTGAATTAAATGATACAAACTTTAAGATAGATTCAACATGTTAATAATGCATATTTATGAATAATGTTCACAAGCAAAAATTATTAATTATATTTTTCAATAAAATTCATATTAAACTTGTAAATTAATAAAAAAAAATTAAAACGAACAAATAAACTCACAATATCAAACTCGCTAATTATCAAAACAAGATTAAAATTATAAAAATTTTAATTGATCATAAATAAGTTAGGATTAAGAGCTATATTTAAATGAACTAAACTTAAGTCAAACTCGAATGAAATTCACACTAAAAAAAAGTCACATTTAACCAACTATTTTAATATTTTAATTCATTTTAGACTCGCTAGCTTATCAAATAAGTTTGAACAATATAAAATTTACTCCTGTTTTGCCCATTGGCTAAATTTGAAAACACAGGTGTTCCTCGCTCAAGAGTAACTGGGATCCGTATTCATCCGCACAAGCAGAGTCTGTAGACTGTCGTGACTTTGGAACGCAGGTCAAAATCCCCACCTTCTTTGCAAAGGATGCCTCTTCGGCATTTTACCAAAGGGTACTCAACTTTTGAGAATTAATAAAAGGAAGTATTAAACTTTTCTATCAATTTTGGATAAGATAGACGATAACACTGAATGGTTGATGGGGGATTGAATGATAACACTAATAAAGAAATTGATTTAGTATTTGATGATGACAATTTAACTTGGATTGAAGTTGCATAGGCTTCTAGAGTTGGTGAAGATGCCTACCATTTTAGATCTCAAACTTCATCTTTTTCAAAAGAAGTAAGGACAACTACGTCAAAAGGAACTAAGAGAAGATCTTATACAAGTTAACTTATTGATGAAGAGGAGGAAGAAATTGATCTTAATGAAGTCGATGAAGATTCAAGTTGATACAAATCTGAAACATATGGTGATGATAATAATGATGTGATTGAGGAATATGAAGACAATTTTCATGATTTAGATATTTAAAGTTTTTTCTTTAATTCAAAATGTATATAACATATTTATTTGCTAGTGAATTTTATATTTACATTATTGTTTAATATCTTATGAACTATAATTTTGTTAGTGAAATATTTTGACTGAAATTTCCTATGAATGTTTGACTTGTAATATTTATACCCAAAGCAATTTACTTCGGTAAGACATGCACCTCATCTTGTGCCTCATCTTGTGCCATGTGCCTCAAGTCTCATAGCACCTATATTTTTGGGCGCCTCACACTTTAAATAATTATGATTTAAGTCCATCAATAAATTTTAATCAAAATTTATAGGGGGGGGGGGGGTCAAACGTAAAGAATGTTGAATTTTTTTTAATAATTTCTCTAAGCTAATAGAGATCTTGAGTTCAAAGTTTTAGGCCATGGTGATACTCAAGGATATTAGACTAGGTTTGGACTGAATTTAACTTATTTAAGTCCATCAAAGACAGTTTAAATGCTTTTGAAATCCTAACATTTATCATGGATAAGATTAGAAGAGTGCAAGACAATTATTGGTATTATACTAGAGTGAATTAGAGGTATCTAAATTCATATATAATATTGTGCCATAAGTAAAGAAGACTGAATTTTTTAAACAATTTTTCTAAACCAATAGGGATCATGAGTCAAGAGTTTTTGGGCATGGTGAGACTTAGGAGAGTTAAAGAAACTTATTGGATAAGGTTTGGATTGAATCTAACTTAGATCTGTCAATAAGTTTAGGTTAAAACTTATTGATAGTGTAATGCTTTTGATATCTTAAAATTTTAGCATGGATAAGATCAAAAAAGTGCAAGAAAGTTTTTGGTATTAACTAGAGGTGTCTTTCTCCCGATACGATATCATGCTAAAAGTAAAATAATTTGACCTTAATGAGGAAGAAATCAATTAGATCAAACCTCTTGATATTCTACCATTTGTACTTATGGTTAGTAATCATCCGTGGTTTACCTCCTTCGTGTTGACTCTGGGACGGGTCAGCGGGGGCACTGGGAGCGAGCGATTCACCTTTTGCCACATGATATTCCACCTTGGAGCACCTTGTAGTTGTCATCTCAGGGCGGTGCAATGGTAATTAATGCATGAGAGATTACCACGTGAGATCTTGAGATCGAAACTCGACGTGTCCGAGCATATACCTCCCCATGCTTTAATCAATTACACTAATTGCTAGTAGTCACCTGTGATTTAACTCCTCCGTGTTGGCCTAAGGACGGGTTAGCAAAGACGCTGGAGGCGAACGAATCACATTTTTATCACTTGGAGCACCTTGTAATTGCTTTCAAGGTAATTTTTCATTTTCATTTTTTTTTTTTTTGTTTTTTTTATAATTTTTTAGTTTTGTTTCATTTTTTCTCAATGTAATTAACTATTTAAAAGATAAAAAACTAAAAAAATATTTTTACTTTTATTAATATTCTTTTATAAATTTATAATTTTTTTATAAGGCTTAAAATTATAAAAATAGATAAATTTGGGAGATCGCCATCATGGCATAAATTTAAAAAAAAATTGAGGAGATTATTTAAAAAATTATAAATAAGAGATTATTTATATTGAATAATATTAATTTAATATAAATCTAAAAATTTTTAGATCATCATGAAATAGTTAAATTTTTATTTTTATTTTTTTTTTTTTGGACAAGTTCGGTTTGGTTTAAATGAGAAAATTATTATTTTTTAATTTAGGGTTGAAATAGACTGAAAGATTATTCTTAAAAAAAAAATATGCTCTTGAATAAAAATCAAGGTTTAATCTGCTCTTGCCCATTATCAAAAGTTTGGTACGCCTGGAAAAATGTCATTCTCTTCGCCTCCAGCTCATATTCAACTGAGCATGTCCTCAAAGTTACAGTGTAGTAGAAAAGTGTATTGTCACCTAGGTACTCACGATTCGATATCTTGTTATGGTATATTTACAAATATTTTTTCTTCAAATAGGGTGCACTACCACAGAATGTTGGACTTCTGGATCACCCATCATGAACGTTTTTCAAAAACTTCTATAAAATCAAATCGAATACCCAGATTCAGTATTACTTGATTGATCATTCATATTACTGGCATAAAAAAAACTCAAGGCTTGAACTGCAAAGACAACACTTACCATCCACTGTTCCAAACGCTACACTAGCAGATATTCTACGCCAAGCAAAAAGAGCACAAGATTTGGAAAATCCCAAACAGGGCTCCTGAAGAGGCTCTTGATTTCAGCGGTGTCTGAACCAGGAAGACTTGTAATGCATTCAAGTGAAAGCAAGATTCCAAATTGAACCACAATGAAGGAAAAGGTCTTAACTGATACGTTCAACTTCATGGCCCCATAGAAAAGGCACTACTGCTCTAAGGATCCAGAGATTCTCAGAGAGATCCCCAGTAGAATTGATTCAGCCGTTTTTGTGATTAAATGATCATTAGTAATTAATTTATGTGAAAACCAACCTAAAGAAGTTTAGATAATACCCTTACTCGTTTAACTATTCACATATAAACATAAGAGTTCTTATTAGATTAACATTGACGTACTTATAATGTTTAACAACAAATCAAGCATCAAAAGGTAATAAGAATTAACCTACATTGGACAGATTTTTTTGGCCATCTTAAAGTCATAATTGAAATTGACATCATCAAATCATAAATTTAACAAAGCGCAAGAACCTTAGATTTATAAAAACAGACCAAATGTCTTCCATAAAGTTTGGGTTACTTGGATCATCACCAGTCATTAAATCAAATGTTCCGGAACAGTAGCATAGCACGTGAATTGAAACTGGCATAAGACAAACTAGCATACAAAAATTACAACTTTTAAGTTAGTTGGATGATATTTTCAACAGTTTTATCAGTGATGAGATATCTTGAATACATTGAGGGGGGCAAAAAAAGAGGCTAATAGCGATGGTATGAAAGCAATAATTTTGGGCTACCAAGAGTTCCCATGTTTGGTCCTCAATGCTTAGTAGTCAATAAGAATAATGCATTAGGGTACGCATTCTCCAAGCCTTTGTAATCATGAACGCAATGCCAGTGCAATTTCAGTTCTGTATCTGCCACTGTAGCTTCATTTTGAGCAACTCAGTCTCTCAAGGTTGGGTAGGCATTCACTGCGATTTAAGTGGTAAAGCTAAGTAAAAGTGACAGATCAATCTTCAAATTGACCCATCTGCAACTTGGTATGACTTTGGTATAATAAAGGTATACTTGAATAGCAGAGAAATCACCAGAACAAATATTCAATCCTCATCGCTATCATATACTACTGCTTTTCTGCGATGAACTGTCTTTCTAGGAGGAGACTCCTCATCTGACTCGATCTCCTTGCGTTTTAGGTTGCTGCGTCCGGTTTCCTTTACTTTTTTTCTTGGCTCCTATAACCAGAAAAGAACAATTAAGCATTTCAAAAGAAATGAATAGCATCGTCACAGTTATATAAATGTTTCCAATGGGAGCAACTATCAATCATATGACCTGATTCATAACACTAGATAACATAGTACAATACTACATTGTCAGTTGAACTTTAGGCTCAATACTACATTGAATTAGGATCTTTAAGCTCTCAACTTATCTTTGTTTTGCTGAGGAAGAGGCCTATTTTTCACATTGATTTGGTCAAAATATGCAGAATCTCTTACTTTTCATGGAAGATTAGACCCATTAATAGGTGGTCTATGGATGGCCAACATTGCAAGCCATCATTTAGCTATTACAATTCTTTTCCTGATCACAGGTCATGTGCAAGTACAGAACTAGCTAGGGCATTAGTCATGGCCTTAAAGATAATTTAAGATAATTTGTGTGCTTAGTTAGAGCGAGAAGTTAGGAAGTTCATGATCCTAAGTTTCACTTTTATTCCAAATGAAATTGTATCAGTGTTGTTGCCATTCTTATGCCCTTTGTTAAAGTTGATCAAAGCTGTACCAGATATATTTACTTTTAGCAATAGGTGCACAAATTAGATTTTCTTATTATTATACCTGGTAATCATGATCCACAGCTTCTTTCAGTGCAATACAATTAAGAAATGAACTGAAAAGAATTACAGTTTGCCTTGGACAGTATATAAAATCGAGTAGAAATATATAACACACTTGACAGCATAGATCAACATTCTTTAGGGAAAATAGCCATAATCAACAACATCGTCGAGCCATATTAGTCCAAACTATATTATTTACATCTGAGTCAAATATTAAATCAATCTTCTCATGAAGTAATCACAAGCTGTGTTAGATGACAGATGAACAGCCACATGTT